>JAKSZT010054583.1:2260455-2447552 GCA_026826555.1 Tolypeutes matacus
CTATCTATCTATCTATCTATCTATCTATCTATCATCTATCTATCTATCTATCTATCTATCATCTATCTATCTATCATCTATCATCTATCACCATTTATGTATCCTAGTCAATGATTTTGTAGAAAGAGTTCAATAGTGGTAAAGAAAAAGAGATGTTGAGAAATATTTTGAGCATACTGCTCATATGTTTCAGTCAGGAGAAGAAGCAATGTACAGGAGGGGATAGTGCTGGCCTGTTACTAGTTAGCACACTTAAATTGTTCCTAAAAACAAGCACAAATGGTGAGCTGAAGTTTTCCCCTACATCTGGAGTCCGTGGGGGAAGACTAGCACTGAGGAAAAACAATGCTCATTCTTACCATCTGTGATTCCTCTGTGATAGACAGTGGGTAAGGCAGGCCTTCAAGGAGTAGAAGGAATAGTTTGAGGAATCTGGATAAGGTTATTTCCTCCCTTATTGGCTCAAGATTCCATGAAATCTCGCTGCTAGTATGTTTTTCCTTGGCTTATGACCTTGCTAATATCCTATTGCTGTCTTATCAGTGTTTTACACCTTAGTGTGAATTAGTTTATTGGCGTCTTTCCTTAGAACCAGAGAGAATGATGAGTAGATGGCAAGCAAGAGGGCAAAAGGGAAAAAGGATAAAGAAAGGGAATGTTTGGGGGTACTACAGGTCAACTTATACTTTAAAGCTTGCCTAGCAGGAGCCATGCCTGTGGGCTCTGCTTCAGGGCCAGCTGCATGTCTTGTATCTTGCGTATATCCTTCAGCAGTTCTCCAAACAGAACCTTCTTTCCATCATTGCAATGTGACATCTGGTTTAAATTATATAAATTGTACCCAGATAGTCAAGTGATTGGCACCTTCTTCAGAATATGCGAGAAAACTACAGTAAAAGTGAGGAGCCAGATGCTTCCAGGAGGGTAAATTACTACCTATATGTACTTTGGTCACAGCGTTGGTGCATTTATTTTAGGTCACCAATAAATTTCTCCTTTAGACTAGTAAGTAGCTCCTGAGTGGCCTGAGAGTTGTTGTACATGTAAAGATTGGACTCTCTTGTCTCTATGTAGTATCTTAAATTAAACAAATAATTAAACACACTTAACACTTGGCATTTGTATATCACCAGCATCTTTTAACCAGGTTCCACCAAATCTTTGTAAGATCCCTAACAGGCAGTGTATTATTAATCTTGTTTTTCAAAGAAGATAAGCCTCCGAAGATTGGCCAAACTGCTTACTATGACAAACTGTCAGACTTATTTTTCCCTTTTGCCTTTTGGGCGAATCCTCTCACCTCTAGGATTATCCAAATTCTACACACCATTCACGTTGCATTTAAGTCATATCTCATCCATATTAGTATTATTTTTTAACAAACTGCTATGGCTTTGTACTGTGTTGACTTAGCTGCTATAGAACTACATTTCCCAGAATTCTTTCCTCTGTAGGTTTTGGGCTAGTTTTGGGCACAGGAGATGTTTTGTCCAAGATTTGGTAAGTGGGAGTGAAGTTACAGCATATTCTATTCTGACGGTGGGTGCTAAGCACCAGGCTGCTCCACGACCACTGTAGGTCTGCTGGCACTCACCTTGTTGGTAAGGGGCAGCTCTCAGACCTGTGTGTGGCTCCTCCAGCTCCCACTAGATCTCCTCCACCAACTTCCCCAAGTGCTGAGCCAAGTACATGTGCAGCTCTTTGGGGAAGGGCACCAGTAGGTCACCCAGGACATAGACGTTGGAGGTGATGAGAGACCGACCCCAAGATTCCAGTACCCTTGTGGATTTCAGTTGTCCTTATGGGTCCCAGCTTATCTTTGTGGCTTCTGGTTTGTCCTTGTTTCATCCACATTCCTCTTCCCCCACCCCAGTTGGCAGTCTGGCTGACCTATAGTAGATTTGGCTATAGTAGATCAACCTTAAGTCACAGACCTAACAGGCTGCATGGATTGCTCCACCAACTCCCACAATTACATAAGGGGTAACCCCGATAATAAATCCCCATTCTCTATTACATATTGTAGCATAGTGATGGAACCCTGAAAGATACATGAAATTTAAATTTATTTAACAAGCATGTGGAATGTAAGCTACATGACAGTAACAATCTTTTTTAAAAAAAGATTTACTTATTTATCCCTGCCCCACCTCATTGTCTGCTCTCTGGGTCAATTTTGCTGTGTGTTCTTCTGTGTCTGCTTGTCTTCTCTTTAGGTGGCACCAGGAACTGATCCTGGGACCTTTTGAAGTGGGAGAGAGGCGCTCAATCTCTCGCGCCACCTCAGTTTCCTGGTATGCTCTGTCTCTTATTGCCTCTCTTCTGTGTCTTTTTGTTGCATCATCTTACTGCTCCAGCTCTCCTGCATGGGCCAGAACTCTGCTTGGGTCAGCACTCCATGTGGTCCAGCACTCTGCATGGGCCAGCTCTCCTCTTGGGCCAGCTCGCCATGCAGTCCAGCTTGCCACGTGGGCCAGCTTGCCTTTACCAGGAGGCCCTGGGAATTGAACCCTGGACCTCCTATATGGTAGACAGGAGCTCAATCACTTGAGCCACATCTGCTTCCCGAAAGTAGCAATCTTTTAAACTTTTTTTCCCCCACTGATCTGACTTCTGTCCCTAGAATAGTGCATGGCACATAATAACCTCTCAATAAATATTAAATGGATGAGAGTTACATTTTGGGCTCTGTATGTATTGAGAGATAAGACATGCAGTTCCTTCAGTTTTTATTTTGTTTTGCATTTTCAGATACCTATGAGACTTCCAACTAGAGATCTGGCAAATAGTTATGTATGTCTAGAGATCAGTAGAAAAATCTGGATTGAAATTCTATAGATTTGGGGATCATTAACATATAATGGTATGGATAGAATCCAAGAAGAGATAAGAAGGGAAAAGCTCTGAGGAAATAACCTTGGAAAACTAAATTGAATTACTTCCTGGTAATTGAATTATATACATCCCCACCTTGCAGTGGCTTTATGGTAGGCTTAGCTATATGACTTACTTTGGCTAATGGGATATTAGCAGACATGACATGAGCACAGGCTTGAAATGTGCTTGTGCAGATGGGCTTCCTCTCTTGAGCTCTGGTGATCTTTTGTGAGAGGAACAGATTCTGAATTGCTGCCTTCCCCTCACCTTGGGCCCAGAATATACACAGTAGACTTGAGCCCAACTTGCAGCCTGGATTCAAATCCATTAGACAGCCTGAAACTGAGCTCATTCCAGATTGGCTGAACTATAATTCAACTGCAGACTTGAGGGCACAAGAATAAATGTCTGTTATTGTAAACTCTTGAGTTTGGGGGTGGTTAGTTAAACAACATTACTGTGGTGATCCCTCACTGATATAAACAGCAAATATAAACTGAGAAAGAAGAACCAATGAAGGGATCTAGGAAGGAAAAGCCTGACAAGTAGGGAGAACTCAGGAGAGAGGAGCATCAGTGGTTGCAGAGAAGAGAGTGTTTAAACAGGGATGAAACAGTGAGCAGTGTCAATGCTTCAGAAAGGTCAAGAAAGTCAAGGATCACACTGTATTCATTGGATTTGATAACAAAGACATTGATGAAATTCATATCTGATTTCTTCAAATTTCTTTGGGTGGTTGGATTTGCAAACTTCTGAGAGTGAGGGGGAAGAAGAATTAGAGAGCTGGAAGAAAGTAGTAAATGTTTGAACATCCACTGAGGGGAAGGGGAGAAAGAAACCATATGATTTTTTTTTTTAAGCAATGTCCACAGCCTTGATATAGAGCAGGAAAATCTAACTTATTGTTGTGATGTTGGAGTTTTGTGGGGTGTGTGAGACTAAATGACATAAACATTTTCTTGTCAATCCATCTATTATTAACTCTTGAATTCCTGCAGTGCTAGAGTCTGTATTATATACTTTGATGCTTTAATATATGTTGTCTTATGTACTTTACTGCTCTATGTACTAGCAGCATTTTATTTCTCTTTGTATATATGCATCCACATATATGTCCAACATCCATCCATCCATCCATCCATCCAGACATTCAGACATCCACTCATCCTCCACATTATACAAAGGAATTTACAGATGATACATATATTTAAATGTTAAATAAAAAAAAAAAACTCAGGGAAAATATAGAAAAGAACATATGTTAGTCATATAGTCAAGTGCCCAAAAGAATTTTTGATTGATTGATTGGTTGATCAAGTAGCAATCCAACCAGAAAATTGTGGCTTATAGATCCTATCCTAGGTCTCTGAATTTCCAGTTCAGATGTCTACCATTGTAATTACATCATATTTTAAGATAAAAAGGATATTGAGGAAGTTAACACGAAAAGAAAGTAACTTTCAAGTCACAAACTCTCAATATGGAAAGATTTTATTTAAAACAAATTCCCCTTTGCATCTTAAATTACATGGATAAGGAAATTATTTTTGTATAATTTCCTCCATTCTTACTAGCCATTCGATCAGTCTTTCCTATCACACCTATTCCATAGGACAGATAAAACAAATGATATTGTTACTTGTTAGACCTTTGTATGGAGAATATATTACTATTTTATCTTCTTAGGAGGTGGAAAAATGACTACAAATTCTAATTTTCTGTACACACAAAAACTTGTCTTTTGCCTCCTTCAAAAGGAGAGGGTCTTTTTCATTACCTTTGCTTGCACCTAGAAAAATATATGATTTTTTTTATGTTCTAGAAGTTTTGGCAAAAAAAGAATAATTTTGGTTATCTAGGGTAATTTGTGCGTTTCCAGCTTCTCTTTGTTTAGTAGAAAAATAAAATCATTACACATAAGCCCAATATGATCATATTTCACCATTCTCCTATTCTTATTACTTTAAAAATTTATTTAAATGACAGATTCCATCTCCCTTTAAAGTTTAATATTCATATAAATTGACAAGCATTTAGCAAACATATTTACATATCTCCTTGGGTTCCAGAAAGAACCTTTTAGGAAAATAAAATATAAACCATTTCATGAACTGGTGACGTCAGGCTTCAGGATCACAATTTCCTTCAATTCTTCTGGCAGCGCAAGTAATTCCAGTGGTTTTCCAGACTGCATCCCAACACTGCTGTGATCGTCTAGTGACAGATCATCCTTTTGGATGAAAGACAAGTCTACTGATAATACCCAAAGTTTTGGTCATTGCACATCTTCCCTTGACTTTTAGACTAACTTTTCCTTACTCTGTTGATCAGTACCTAGATTATAATCCTCTCATATAATTCTATGAACTTCATTCATTCATTCATTCATTCAATGTATTTTAGGGCCTTCTGTGTACCAGGCACTGCATGAGGACCTGGGAATACAATGAGGAACCAGATAGTACATTTTTAAAATGGAACATTCTGTTTAGAGGGGGAGACAGAAATATAAACAGATCAGAGCAATGCAGCATAAAAAATCTCATCATATTTATATTTCTTTCTTCCTCCCACTAGACCAATGTATCTAAAACTGGGGGTGGAGGACAGTGTCCGTCTATAGATATGCTCCTAGAAGTCTGTGTATTTTCTATGAGAATTTTAAATTTCTGTTTATTCACTTTGATGATAATTTAAAAAAAGTATGTAAGCATATTCTTGTTCATCTTGGTGAGTACTTTATAACTGAGTGAAGTCTTGTAATTTCTGTGCTCAA
Organism: Tolypeutes matacus; assembly: GCA_026826555.1. Lineage (NCBI taxonomy): Eukaryota > Metazoa > Chordata > Mammalia > Cingulata > Chlamyphoridae > Tolypeutes > Tolypeutes matacus. The sequence goes on from JAKSZT010054583.1 coordinate 2,266,109, forward strand.
GTGTGCATTTATGTTTACTCAAAAAACCCAGTTGTAATAAAAAGAATCTTATTCACATCGAGAGATTTATTTTCTGTAGAACAACATTGGTCACAAGTTAAAGCTGTTAATCTGTTAGTTTTGTTTTTATTTAATATGCAACTTTGCTTTGGTTTTATAGTTGTGTAAGAACATAAGTAGAAATAGTTAATGCCAAAGTTCTATGCTTTTACATTTACATCCAGCAACATTTTGATAAGAGCCATTTAAGTCAAAAGTGGACGGGTCTGTACTTTGCTTAAAATTAAAGGATGATTTCTCTTTGAAAGGAGTTCTGACATTACTCATGTGTTTTAGTTTGCCAAAGGGCTGCTGATACAAAGTACCGAAAGTATGTTGGCTTTTCTAATGGGGATTTACTTGTGGTAAAAGCTTACAGTTCCAAGGTCATGAAATGTCCAAATTAAGGAGGCATCGGCAGAGATGCTTTCACACCAAAGTCAGCTGCCACGTGGCGAAGCAATGCCAAGGTCTCTGCCTTCCCCTCCAGAATCTGTTGGCTTCAGGAGCTTAGCTAAGAACAACCAGGCTTAGGGCTTGTCTCTTTCCAAACCTCTTCTATTGGTCTTGGCTGCTTCTCTTTCTTCCCAAGTTCAGCTGTAAGCTATCAGGCATATGGTTCCTCTTTCCCTGGGCCTCAGCCTCTTTGAGCCTCTCAAGGGCTTCTCTTTTGCAGCCCAGCTGAGGGCAAAACTGGAGTCCTTTCGCTCACATGGCAGGATCAAATATGGCGGCTCCCTTTTCCTGTGTGTCTCTCTTTGTATCTCCGTTTTTATCAGACCCAGCAACATGGCGGAGACTCAATCCGAGTCACACCTCACTGATATAGTCCAATTGAAAGGGTCTCACACCCACAGGAATGGATCTTTCTCTTTTTAGGATTCACCAAATTCAAACTGCCACATCGTGCTTGAGAAACACCATCATAGTCCATGTCAGTGATCTTTCAGGGAAACTAATCCATAAAATCTTTGTCCTTCATTCCCTTGTGTTGGTGATAACTGTCATCTGACAGGTTACAATCTTACCTACTTCTACCCTCAGCTCTGGAAGTTAGGGGAAGCCCAGTTAAGTGTGTTGACAGAATATAATTTAGAAATACCCAAGGGCTGTGTTTCTTTCAAACTCCAATAAAAATTATCTAAGTGGTTTTTGAAAATATTTGAGCACGGTTAAGCACAATAACCCTCTGGGTTATTTGTAGGTAAGGTTTTCCAGTTTTTAAACTGGGCTATGTATACTCCAAGGGTACTAGGAGGTACAGAGGATATAAGGAACTGCAAAATATGCCAATTGTATTTTAATGTTGGTGAAAACTTTGAAAATGAAAACAAACAATGTGGAGTAGAATACAAAATCTTCTTGCATGTTTAACCTAAAACTTTGAAAACATTTCAAGCTTGGTGCTGGGTACAGCTTTGGGATGTACTATCAAGCCTTCCAGGGTGTGGCATCCTCTCTTCTCTGTCTTAAGAGGCTACTTTGTTGGAAACCTCTGGGAAGCATTGTGCCCTGGAAATGCTCCACAGAGCCTGAAGCTGTGCTCTTCCTACCAGGTTTTGAATATTTTTCTGGATGATTGGGAAAAGCATCTTTTCTCCTTTGAGATTTCCTTGTTTTATTTCTGTGGATTTGGATATTATCTGGTACCCTCCACCCATCATGATAGTAGTTGTACTTTGTTCAGTCTACAGCAAAGTGCTTATTGCACATATGGAGTTGAAGACATTTGTAATAAATAAGTAGGCTACCTCTGGGACTGTCTATCTATACCCAGTTAGCTCATATTCCCTTCATCTGACCATTTCACTCTCATCATTTCTTGGTCATTGCCTAACAGTATATCAAGTCCACTCATTCATTCAACAAAGTTACTGCATCACTGAAATGCCAGGACTGATCTACATGTTATTGTAAGCTTTAAATATGCTTTCTCACAACTCTTTTGTCTATTAAATACACTGTCAACTTGGATTTGATTTAAATTCATTATCTCTTTAATGTTGGTTCATTAACCTTAATGTCCCTTTTTAAGCCAGGCTGAATCAATAAAACACTACTGTTGATTTGGATCAGATCTCCAGCTTACTTTTCCAATTTGGTAGCTGATTTATCAGCTAGTCAAATAACCAGATCTGGACCCAGTGATATCAGTCCATTCGTTTTCTCAGTCTTTACCCAGACTCTTGTGAAATCATCTACCAACAATTTGCGTCTGTCTATTTTATTTCCTATAGCCTTTGCCTTTGAATAGCGATTCCTAAAGCAGGTAGTAGCGGTGTGATAGGTGTAAATTCAGGAACCCCCCCCCCCCACCAAGGTGTGCAAGTGTCTGCATATTTTCAAAAGCATATTCTAAAATCATTACCTGACTTTTTCTAGTCTCAACATTTAATTTAATTTTTCACATAATAGTTAAGGAAGACATATGATTTTTATGTTTTAAAAAGAAGGCATGGGTTTTAAGAGGTTGCAAAGTACTACCTTAGAATCTAAAGAGGGAGGATGGAATCTTGCCTGTTTTCCATACTGGCACACAGTGATAATATGCTACTTTTAATGCTTCATTCCTGATAATACAGTAACACTGCTGCTTATCAGAAGGGCAGATTTCCAGCAATCTCTGCATCTTGAGAACAAGCAAATAAAAAATTAAAATAAAATAAACAAGCAGAAGCCATTGGAGTCTCTGAAATACATGTAATAAAGCTAGTGAGCTAAACATTTATGCCATACCCTGCATGAGTTCACACAGGCCCATTAACCCTCATATTATACAAAATTCATACCTGTTGTGGCAGAGTTGGCTATTGTCTATCCCTTAGTTCTTAAATTTTATCATGCATCAGATAAACCTGGAGGACTTGTTAAAACACATTGCTGGGCCACACCTCTAGAATTTCTGATTCATGGGTGGGGCCTGATAATTTGCATGTCGAACAAGTTCTCAGGTGATACAGGTGATGCTTGTCTGGGGAACCATATTTTGAGAACCACGACCTATCCCAATGTCCACTTTCCCCTTCCCCTTAGTAACAGATGTCAACTTTTATTTGGGATAGCCATGCATCCATCAGCTAAAGGATGGCATTCTATTTCCCAGCCTCCCTTTTAGCTAGGGGTGGTCATGTGCCTAAATAGATGTAATAGAAATGTTGGTAGGACTTCCAGGACAGTTCTGTAAGAAGAGATTGCCCTTTTGTTATTCTTCCCTTCGTTCTTTCTACTGCTTGGAATGTGGCTGTAACTACTGGAGCTCCAGCAACCCTTTTAGACAATACAAGTCACATACGGCAGAGCAGAGACAGAAGGATCTCTGTTAATACATGGAGTTCCTTTTACCTATGATCTTCTTTTACACAAGTGGACACACCTTTTGTGGTTGAGCTACTGCAGTTGAGTTTCTGTTACACACCTTAGAATTTAAAGAGAGAGGATGGAATCTTGCCTGAACCCAACTCTAACTGATGCACTTAAAAAAAAATCTAATTTCTCCAGACATTGAAAGTACCAAATTAGAAGCAGAAAGAGCTGCTTCTGGTAGCAAGGGAGGAAACAGAACAGTTACTCCATTATAGGCCAGGAAATCAATGAATGATTATTTGACTTTGAGTCATCAAGAAGGCAGGAAAATGTGCAGATGAAAAGGGTTGAAGTTTTGAAAAGCTCTTATAAATAGGGCCAACTTCAGTTAAATTTTGACTTGATACTTTAGATGCAATTTCCCTCATGAACTTCTTTGTCAATGAACATTTATGGACCATTGTGTGAGCAGGGACAAAGACAACACATCTCTATACTCCAAGTGTTCACAACAGAAACCAGAAAGGTGAGAAATTTGGGTGAGTATTTAGGGGTATGTTTATTTTGAGTAAGTGGGTAGTTGAGGAAACTCAGGGGAATACTCCTATGACTACCCATAGTTGTGCAAATTATCCCAGGCCAAGAAGGAGACATGGCTGAATGTAAAATCCAATAATACAAACTCCTGGTTTAGTTCTCTAACAAATGACACTGCCTAGCTTGTCCAAAATGCTCTTTAAATAACTAAAATTTATTTCCCTCTTGACTACCTTCTGACAAAGGGGCTCCTGTTCTCTCATGTTCTGTCACTCCCAGAAATACCAACACAAGAAAGCTTCATCAGAAACTGGGGTCATGTTGTCAGACAAAGCTTATTGCCTGGGTCCATGATTTTATTCTAGGAAGAGAGCTCTTAAAATAATATCCAAACACTGAAAAGCATAGCTGGATCTACTTGTTGCCAAACCTTTTACAGTTCTATTTTGTGAACCTAACACACCGAATAATTAATTTTAAAAATCAACAGGACACCTAAGTCACTACCAATTCTTGTGGCAAGAGATAATGACTTCAATGGAACATGAGCAGAGAGTTGATTTTAAGTAAGGAAATGGGGTCAGGGAGAGGTTAAGTGGCTGGCTTGGGGTCAGATAGCAAGCTGGTGACTCAACTTTGCAGCTCCTGGATGTGAGGCCTGCAAAGAAAACCAGAGCCCACTTCCTCTTGATAAGTTAACTGCCCCATATCTGTGGTCTGCCGTAGCTTTTAAGAGCCACATTCCTTTTGGGACTGCAGGCCTGAACTCCTGTGACTTTCACTGCAGTCTGGAAAACACTTTCAAGGTCAGGCTATGGTAGATGGAGGACAGAATAATACTTTATTTACCACTGAAAATTATTAGGCAATTCATAGACATTGCCACCATCTTTTTCGTGTCTGATGATCTACTTCCAGTGCATATTCATGACAACCAGTCTACAGGGCAGAAGGTGAAATCTTGGAAATGATGATGGCCGACATTTCTGGAATGCTTACTACGCGTCAGGCACTCTGTGAAGTGTTTTACATGGGATTATCTCATTTATAATTTCCACAACGGCTTTGTGAGATAGTTCCATCTATACCCTTTTTATGGATGAAGAGACTGAGGCTATTTGGGAATTAAATGCCAAGTCCAAGTTGACACAGCTAGAAAGTGGCTGATTAAAGATTATAAACATAGTTTCATCTGACTCTGGAGCCATGATTTTTACCATTAAATTCTATACAGAATTCCTGTATACAATCATACCTACAATTCTTTTCTCCCTGCTTCTGTTATTTCAGTATTTTCATACCTTAAAACTTCATGTTGCTATAATTTTCCTCCCAGCCTTAGGCAAAAGGTCTGAGTAGGTTTATTATTCTATGAGCAAACAGATTCAAGACACCTCTTTCATTGCGGTGGTATTTTTGAGTTCTTAGTCATTTACCTAAGGAAATAATATTTTCCAAACTAAAGGGCTGCAAATATAATAGAAAGGCTTGAAAGTGGAACTCTATTTGAATTTCATGATAAATGGTAACACTGTCCCCAGTCTTTCTTGGCCTTCTTCCAATATTCTTTATCTTCTGGAAAATACAACTCACTGAACCGAAAAAAAAAAAAAAAAAAAAAAAAGTGATTGAGTAGATATCTATGAAAGTTTTTGTTAATCAAAATTTCTGTTTCTAAAAATAGACTTATGTGTGAGTACACTAGAGAATCATCCATTTCTTTTGAATGGGAGACACAATTACAGATAAATAAGAAAGGTACAAGTTAATACTTAGATTTTTTTTAAAGTGGCAAGATGTTAGCTTGGAAACTGATGGGTATTGTAAATTGAGTTAAAAAATTTAGTAAGACATGGTTTTATTAAATAACATATGGGAAACATCACACTTATAAAACACGTGCACACATGGCAAAGCTCAATTAACCCAAATCTCATCAAATTAATTACAAATACAAGAGATAAGGGACCAAAAAAAAAAAAAAAAAAAAAAAACTGGAAAGAATGGAAGAGGCATATTGTAATATTTTGAGATATGAATATTTTGACCTCATTCTTTTTTTAAAATTAAAAAACCCACACATTTTAAGTTTGCAGAGATAAAAGAACTTGAGATGGAAACCCAGGGCTTCTTTATTAAGGCAAGATGACAAAAGTATCTCGTCACCTAAATTGTGGGCATGAGCACATTTCTTAAAAGCTAAAGTTGTAATTTTTAAAACATTAAAATAACCTTTATTAAGTTGTAAAAGTGCTGTTCATTGTAAAAAAAAAAAAAACAAAAGAGAAAATACAGATACATGTGACAAGGCTAAAATGGGAGTCATTCACAGCCCCTATAGCAATGTTTTTTTCATTTAGTTTTGAACTTCTTTCTTTCTTCCCCCTGTTGTTTTTGTGCTCGCTGTCTGCTCTCTGTGTGTTCTTCTGCGTCTGCTTGTCTTCTCTTTAGTCGGCACCGGGAACTAATCCTGGGACCTTCTGGAATGGAGAGAGGCACTTAATCTCTTGTACCACCTCATCTCCCTGGTCTGCTGTGTCTCTTAGTCTCTCTTCTGTGTCTCTTTTTTTGTGTGTCACCTTGCTGTGCCAGCTCTCCACGCGGGCCAGCTCGTTGCTCAGGCCAGCTTGCTTTTCACCACGAGGCCCCGGGAATCGAACCCTTGGACCTCCTATATAGTAGACGGAAGCCCAATTGCTTGAGCCCATCCGCTTTCCTATACACTGTTAAATATCTTGGAGAGATCTTTCCAGGTCCCCTGTGTATGTTTGTGTGCACACAGAAGCACGCATGTATTTGGATTGTTTTACATATTATTTTGTAACCTGCTTTTTCCACTTAATTGTATACTGTGACGATGATATTAACAGCCACAAAAATTTTTATATGATATAATTTTCTATGAGTGTAGTTAGACATTTAAGGTTGTTTTCAATATTTTGTGATTATAAAAACCTTGGGATGACATTCCTTTTAGGAAAACTTTGCACTTACCCTTAATTATTTTTCTCAGGTTTAGTTCCTATTTTTATAATTTCATTGTATTTGAATGTCATACAAACTCATGGACTGCTGATCTTTCTAAGTCCTGTACATGTGGCAAGTTTAGATATCATTGAAATATGATCTTTGAAGAATTTCTGAAAAAATTGATATACACGGGAAGCGGATGCCTTATATGGATATCAGTTAGGTTTTGCCTTTGGAATGTTGAACTGTGTGGATAAAGCTATTAACTTTGAGAAAATGTGAATGCTTTTAACAAGGAAGTATGCTTAAAGGAAGAAAAAACATTCCTTCACATGGTTTCAATAGTTAATTTTTTTGGTGGGATTTTCTTTCCTAATGGGGCTTAATTAACACTCTTCCTTTATGGCTCTGTTATGTAATATAATAGGCTGTATATTAATTGTGGAATTTGCATTTTCACCTTTTTCTTTTAATGGGAGCAGAAATTCCTGGACAAACTTGTCATAATTATTATTTATGTATCTTTTTAAAAAATGTGTTTAAATTTCATTGACCACATTTTCACAGTCCTTCCAGTGGACTAGAAAATTACATGCAGTGAGGTAACATGTAAAAGTATTTCAGTATATCCAGATTTCTTGCAGATGACTCACTCACTCACTCCCTACTCCCTCACCATTCATCCATCTATCCATCCACTTACCTACCCACATACCCATTCAATTCATCTAATACATTTTTATTGAGCACCTACTTGGTATCAAGCCAGTTCTAGGACCTGTCTTCCAGAAGAAAAGGCTTTAGAGTTGGAACTATAGGTAACAAAGGTGGTTGGGTAAAGTATGAGAGTAAATTTATGTGGGAAAACAAAAAATTAAGGAATTTGTGATGAAAAATCCACTCTTGTTTGTATTTCTGAAAGTTTTAGATGGGCTACTGTAATGGTTTGGAGCTGTATGTACCTCAGAAAAACATGTACTTAAACTTAATTCCTTCTTGTGGTTGTAAACCCATTGAAAATAGGACTTTTTGATGAGGTTACTTCAGTGAAGGTGTGGCCCACCTTAATCAGGATGGGTCTTAATTCTACTACTGGACTCCTTTATAAGCAGAATAAAATTCAAACAGATAGAAAGAAAGAGCCATGGGAAACAAGAAACTGAAGGTCAGCAGAACCTGAAAGAGAAGGGAGCAGCCAGGATAGGCTGACATGTGCATTGCCATGTGATAAAGAAGCCCTAGGACCAAGGATCACTGGCAGCCAGCCCCAGAAGGCTAATCATTGGGAAAAAAGCATCACCTTGATGATACCTTGATTTGGACTTTATCCTAGCCCCAAAGCTGTGAGCTAATATATTCCCATTGTTTAAGCCAACCCATTGCATGATACTTGCTTGAGCAACCAAAGAAAACTATTACAGCTACCTTCTAGTAATACCTCATCTGGCTATCCCTCTTCATTCTTCTGGTTTGAGATTAGGTGTAACTTCAAGCTATATTCATTCATTCATTCATTCATTCATTTATGCAATTAACATATTTATCTAACATCTACTATGTTACAAGTCCTTTCTTATCAAGAGATAGAGTGGTGAGCAAGACACACTAACTCTTCTCTCATGGAGCATAGCTTTTGAGCTATATCTCCCCCTTCTCTCCCCTCCCATCCTTTCGCCCACCAACCTCTCATTGGCTAACACCCTGTATTTACCTGTGCCACATTGTATTGTAATTACCTGCTTATCTGCCAACCAATCTCCTACCCCTGGTGCTGAGCTCCTTAAGGGCAGAGCCTCTTCAATGCTTCTTGTTCTAGACCCAACCCCTGCCACACTCCTAACTAAAGTTACTCAATAAATACTTATTGAATGAATGAACATTCACCCATATTTGCTGCCCCTTCATTTTACATTAGGGCTATGTTTACTTTGTGTGAGTAAAACAACTGTGTATATCTCATGGCCACAAGAAACTCCTCTTTCTGACTTAAGTTAATCCATTCCAGGTTCAAGTCCAACCACATGCCTCCACATACCCTCTGCTAAGCCACTCAGAGTTCTCTAAATCAGCTGCACTAGATTCCTAGGACTACCATAACAATTTACCACAAACTTGGTGGCTTAAAACAACCGAAATTTATTGTCTCACCATTGTGGAGGCCAGAAGTCCAAAGTCAAAGTCTTGGAAGAGCCATACTCCATCTGAATCCCATAGGGAAGAATTCTTCCTTGATCTTTTCCCTTGTGTGTCTGTGTGTCTTCTCCTCTTCTAATGACACCAATCATACCCGATTAGGGGACCATCCGGTTCCAGTATGACCTCATCTTAACTAATTACTTCTACAATGACCTTATTTCCAAATAAGAACATCTTCTGAGGTTCTAAAGTACTGAGGGTTAGGACTTTAATATATCTTTGTGTGTGTGTGTGTGTGGGGGGGGAGGTGGTAGAGTGTGGAAGGAGGGAAACACAACCCAACCAATAACATGAGCCCTGTTTGTTTGTAGTTTCTTCTTTCCCTAGAATTACTTTGCTCCGCTTCTTTAAGGCTAGCTCAAATTAACCTGCTCTGTGAAGCCTTCTTTGCTTGTCCTGATCACTTCTTTTCTCCTTGCTGCTACAGTGCATTGATTAACACTTTTTAACACTTTTTAGAGTGCCTCTTCCTTTTTTTTTCTTCCAACATCAAATAATATCCAATAATAGGTATTTGTTTAGTCTGTGTCCTCCCTCCTTGAATGGAAGCTCCTCTAAGAAGGAGCAGATCTCATTCATTTTGGTATTCCCCACAGCATCTGGAGCAGGGCTTTGCACATACTAGGAGGCCAATAGATGCTTATGGAATAAATGAATATAAAAGCATATGTTCTACAATGAATAGATTCCACATGTGACTTAATGGAACCAAGTAGTTACAAAGGCAAATATGTACTTGGGATTAATTATATTGGATAAGGGTAAGGGCAGTCCCCATGGAGGGACACAGGAACAATATGTTGGCCAGTGAAGGAGGGGCATTTATTTGGAGAGCAATAAGGGAATAAGGCAACAGGTGAGTTTAGAATCCAGAGGGCAGGGGAATGTGGCTTCAGGCCCAGTGGAGGTGTTACATTCCTGATTCTTGATTTTTTATTTCAGGTATCCAGATATTTGTGGCACCCACCCATGCTTTCTTCTACCTATTCTCATTTTCCTGACCATTACATTCAATAGGATGGCTTTCACAGCCATGAAAGATTTTGGTCAATAACATTTATCAAACCATAGCAATTGCTATATTTAACAGGTGGGTATAGGAAAATAATGCTGTTAACAATACTTTGCATTTGAATGACAATTCAGTTTATAAACTATTTTCTGGCATATTATATATTTTTACCTTCATAACAAATCTGGAAGATGCTGAAGAAGAAACTGAGTCCAAGGTAGCACAAAGAGTAAAATAAAGAGTTAGGGCTTCCAGGGCTTCTACAACAAACCTGGTGTTTTTTTGCTCTGCAACTCTCTTATCTTTCCAATCATTAGAGTGGTTGGGAAAGATAAGGAGAGGGTGAGGAGAGAAGAATGGGAGATAATGGGGAGGCAAAATTGTGTTTTATTCAGTCATTCAGAGATATTCTCAAGTATCCATCTCTGTTCTCTATTCTAAGCCCCTCCACGCTGGCCACTGTCTCGGTCCTCAAGGATACCAGAGACTAAGAGACTAGTTAGGAGACGGGCAGGTAATCAAAAGACAGTGGGATAAGGCCTTTGGCCAGGGGATGGGAAGTCGGTGGGGGAAGGTGCACAGAGAGGGGCACCTAGTCTAGTTCTGGAGAGCCAAGAGACTTGTTAGAAAAAGTGACATCAAGATTAGACTTAATCAAGGACAAGCCAGGTGAAATGGGGCTGGGTGTTGGAGATGGGGAAAAAGTTTCAAGCCAAGTCATAGACTTGGGCAACTGACCTAAGCAAGAAAGCATATCTTAGAATGGAATGAATACTCCTGGGTCCTCTCAGAATGTGAACAAGGTTGGCAAAGAGAACATCGCATCTCTGTCTCATTGGGTGGTGGTTCTTTCTTTCCCCCAGTGAGTAGGTGAGATAAGCACCATCTCTGACCTCTTTGACCTGAGGTTTAGAATAATTTTAGATTAAAAGGCCCATGAAAGGATGGTTAAACTGTGTGCCTGACCTTGTTTCATCCCTGAATTTTCTGTTCCTGGCCCCACGAATGCTTATAGTGAAATACCCTGAGTCCCTGTTTGTACTTTCTGCCATCTCTCCATAGCTTGGAGAACAAAGGCCCTATTAAAACTCAATCAGATAGAAGGTGTTGTTGTTTCTGATTGGACAAGACTGACATCAATCATCCAGATAGCAAGTAGAAAATTGCCTTGGTGAGGAAAGGAGTAGATGCGATGCTGAACTATAGATGGAAGGGAAAAGAGTTAATTTTGAAGATATTGCAAGAATCTCTTTTTCAGTGATTAAAATAATGCCTGTTTTTCTATTATTTGCCATTATTGATGTTTAAAGCCCTTATGTGTATCTTCTGCTAGATTAGCAACTCTTTTTATTCCCATTCAAAAGTAGTTTCCTGTTTCCGTGGGGCTCTTAAACTTTATTTCTTGTTAAAGTAATACAGCTGAAAGCTAAAGTAGCAAAGCTGAAGTTATGCTTAAATTATATTTTACAAACATTTTCTTAAAATGTAAACAAACTTACCTTTTAAAAAAAAATTTAGAAACCAGTATATTTCCTTTGCAGTTCTGAAATTCAGGATCTTAGTATATTGGCTGAACATTGACTTTTAAAATATGTATGAGTTGACTTAACCTATTTACAGAGTGCCAGAAGGCAAGAAAAAAGGTTTCTTCCGGAGTTGAGCTGAGAGAGTCAGCTTTGCCAGGAAAATAGAGCCAAACATATTAATATCCACTGACTTTTCAAAGTCCAGGCAGCCCGAGGAATGCATTTGAAGAAGAGGAATTGGTTGCTTTAGTCAGTTTGGCAAATAGGAATGGAAAAGTCAGTGACCTCTCAACAAATTCATTCCCATACACCCTGAAAACCAGTATGAACAGATTTCCAGGGTCTCCATTCCCAAGGATAAGTTCTGGAGTTGGGGAGGAATGGAATTCAGTGCCACAGCAAATGTCTTTTCCATGTAGAAATATTGATGCTTTCAGTATGTTTCTGTGGTGGAGTAAAGGTGGTCCAGGCAGAAATACAGTCCAGTATTAAAGCTCAAAAATGAAAAATTCTGGTCACCCACCTAGACCAAGATGGCAGACCGAGACACTTTAGGGCACCCTCCTCCCACAGAAGCTTTGAATAATCAGCAAGAAGTGGCAGAAACATATTTCTCAAAGCTTCAGAAAACAGCTAAAGGACTGCAGTAAAATTGTCAACAAAAAGGCTGCTTAAAAGCAGTAGGATCTCCTGGCACCCTGGCTGACCCCTGCCCTACCCCTCACTAGCCCAGCACTCCCAGTACAGCTCTCCAGTCCCAGTTCTGGAAGGAGCAGTGTAGCCCTCGTGCACATATTGGATCATGACTGTGTGGCCCAATCTGTCTGTGGTGGCCTGAGGGACTTGCTGTCCCAGAACTTGCCCTGCATGTAGAAGGTGGCCATGGAACTCTCCTACAAAATGCTGTGGGAGAGCAGTCAAGTTGTGCTGCCTGGTGCAAGGGATTGCTGGCTGTGGGGCATATAGTGCAGTGTTTGGACCATGAGAAAACTGTTTCCTAAGAAACCATGTAAAAGGGGGCATTCCTAGGGTCATACATGCATGCCCAAGACAAGATTCATGTGCAGAAAAGGACCATGAAGCTTTGGCCTGGAGTTACTTTCTTAACTCTTGGTATGGATAAATCATGAAGGAGAATATTCACACCAGTTGGTCTGCAAAGACTGGGAAAGATGTTTTCTTTTTCTTTATTTCCTTTCCTTTTCCTTTTTTTTTTTTTGCTAGCTCTTGTCATTCAAGGAAAGTTCTGTTATAACACTAGCTGGATACAAGCTCAGCAATGACACATTAAAATTCCCATATATCCAGATTTCAGCAATGACACATTAAAATTCCCATATATCCAGATTTCAAGAAAAGATTACAAAACATACAAGAAACAAGAAGTGATGGTCTAGGCAAAGGAGAAAATTAAAACATTAAAAACCATCAATGAGGATGACCACACCTGTGACATACCAGACAAAAACTTTAAAATGGCCCTGAATATGCTCAAAGAGCTAAAGGAAAACAAGGACAAAGAACTAAAGGGAATGAGGAAAGTGATAGATGAACACAAAGAGAAAATCAATAGAGATATGGAAATTATGAAAAGGAACCTAACAAAGCTGAAGACTACAGTAACAGAAGTTAAAAATCCCCTTTGAGGAGTTTAATAGCAGATTGGATATGGTGGAAGAAAGAAAGAATCAATGAACTTAAAGATAAGATAATTGAAATCATCCAGTCTAAAGAGCAGAAGGGAAGAAAGATTGAAAAAAATGAACAGAGCCTAAGGAAACTGTACGAATATATGCCCTGTGAGAGTCCCAGAAGGAGAAGAGAGAAAGGGGCAGAGAGAATTTTCAAAGAAATCTAAAAAATTTAACCTAACTAGTTAAGTGATTTCTACCTGTGATATAATGACTAAGTGATAAGGTTCATTTTCTTACCTTTATGGAAATTGAACTTATTACATTATTATAACAACACAGACCAATAAAGATTTTGATTAATTGAATTCCATTCTGTGAGTATATTTTGTTTTAAATTCCAGTAAAATATATGTAGCAAAAAATTTGTCATTTAAACATTCTTAAGTATACAAGTCAGTGTCACTAATTACATTCACAGTGTTGTGCAACCATCACCATTATTTCCAACATTTTTTTCATCACCCCAAACAGAAACTCTGTATTCAGCAATAACTCCCCATTCCTTTCTTCCCCCAGTCCCAAGAAACCTCTAATCTACTTTCTGTCTCTATGAATCTGCCTATTCTAGATATTTCATATAAGTGGACTCATACAATATTTGCCTTTTTGAGTCTTGCTTTTTCCACTTAGCATAACGTATTCAACATTCATCCATGTTGTAGTGTGTATCAAAACTTTATTCCTTTGTGTGGCTCAATAATATTCTACCATATGTATATACCACATTTTATTGGTCAGTTCATCAATTGATGGACACTTGGGTTGTTTTACCTTTTGGCTCTTGTGAATGATGCAGCTAGGAACATTGGTGTACAGGTATCTGAGTCCTTGTTTTCAATTCTTTGGTGGTAAACACTCAGGAGTGGGATTGCGGCATCATATGGTAATTTTATTTTTTAACTTTTTGAAGAACCTCTATGAGTGTATTTTAAAGCTAGCCTATATATGCAGACAAAAACACAAAAATGACAGACAGTAATTGTCCTATTCCAGGGTATAATGTGACTAGTTTCTTGCATTTTATATTATTGAATCAGAGAAGCTAAAATCTCCCATCTGGGCTGGAAGAATCATGTTCCAAACACACAGAGGGAAGAAAAGCTTGTGGATTCCCTCAATATTTTTTTTCTTCCCCCAATAGCTCCTCCTCTTTCTCTTCTTTCCTTTCTTTTTCCATCAATTCCTCTTTTTCTCCTTCCTTCCCTTCCTTCCTTTCCTTTCTCTACACACTTCTCCATGTGCTAAAGACAAGACACGTGATCAGAAAAAACAGGGTATATATATTGTAGCAGTCTTGCAATCTATTTTCCTTCTGAGGTTTGTAACTTAAATTAAAAGGCAATTATTTAATGTTAAATATTGGCCCTTCCAAGATCTTGATCTCTCAGCTTGGTAATGTTAAAACCTTATATAATATTAAACTTCATACAGAACTTAAACTTTTTAAGTTCAAGGAGAAAATGTATATGTGATATTTTTAACCTTATCATTTCAAAGGAGATTTGTGTTAGAAATGAAAATTGTATAGAATGTTGACCAATTAGGTGAACTGGGGCTTTGAGGCTTTAGAGAAAGAAAAGAACTCTTTATAAAAATGGGAAACAAAGATGCTGAGTATTATCCAAGAAGCTTTCACAATGAAAGTATATTCCTCAAATGGTTATCTGGGTGTGCTTTATGGTCTCTAATGGGTAGGGAATCTCTAAATAAGAAGAAAGAGTTATGAACTTGGTAAGGATGCATTTTAATTTGCTAAAGGCTGCTGGGAGCAAAATACCAGAAATCAGTTTTTTTTTTTTTTTTTTAAAGATTTTATTTATTTATTCATTTATCCCCTCCTTGCTGCTTGTGCTCACTGGGTCAGCTAACCACGCCGTGCGGGCGGGCTTGCCTTCACCAGGAGGCCCCGGGAACCGAACCCGGGGCCTCCCATATGGTAAACTGGAGCCCTACTGATTGAGCCACAGCCGCTTCCCAATCAGTTGGTTTTTACAAAGGGAATTTATTAGGTTAAAAGTTTACAGTCCTGAGGCTGTGACAGTGTCCACATCAAGGCATCATCAGGGGACCCTCTCTCCCTGAACTGCAGCAGTGGGCAATCAGGCATATGGCATGGCATAATGGAGGTGTCCTCTTGTCTCTCCCCTCTTCTCTGGGCCTTGTTGCTAGTTCTGCTTCAGGCTGCTCTGTCTGTGGCTTTTCTCTCTCCGGGTCCATTGATTTCAGCTTCTGGAGTCTTCTCTTTGTCTCTGCAGCCTTCTTTCTGTGTCTGTGGGTTATTATTCCTCTGTTTATAAAGGACTCCAGTAAGAGGATTAAGACCCACCTTGGGTCATGCCCTACTGAAGCGATCTAATCAAAAGGAAGTTCCCTGAACCAAATCTAATCAAAAGATCCCATCTACAATAGGTTTACATGTGCAGGAATGGATTGCCTTTAAGAATGAGATTTTCTGGGGTCCACAAAAGGCTCAAACTGCAACAGGAGGTTATAAAAGGATCTTGATAAAGTGGTTTCCAAGGAAACATTATGGCACCCAGGGACAAGAATTACATTTTTTTCTTAGAATGTGTAATTTGCCTCAAAATCATCAAAGTTATCATCAAATAATATTTCTTAAGCTCTCTCAAGTATGTAGCATCTTGAGATTTATACAAAATAAACATGTAATCACACACAGTTAAGGTGAGTAAGTTTACTTTAGGAAGTTGTTAACAATCTTTTCCTAAAATGTCTTAAATCACTCTAGGTAACAACCTCACAAGAAGGAATTTTTTCAAAAACTATTTCCCACACTAACAGAAATGGAAGCTACAAAGTAAAAACCAGAAACCTGCAAACGCATAGTATTGGAATATAGAACTGGCTACAAATAGTTCAGGTCCTGGAAAAGGCAGGAAAAGTCAATGACAAAGTAAAATGAATGTCCACCGGTGAATACTCTGAAGAGACAGATATTTGTGAATAACGTAATAAATGTAAACAACACTTGAGAGAGAACAATTATGATCATGAAAGCCCCTCCACTCCCAACAGTTCCCAGCTCTCATCACACCCTCATGAGGTAGCGAAGTCCTCAGTGCTCTGCGCCCACAGCTGGCCTTAAACAGAGCTATCACTCACTCTGAGAAAGCTGGGAATGCCAGGTAGGGAGAAACTGATATTCCAAAGGCTTAGCCATGACTATGGTACAGAGAGGGATGCAAGCAAGGCAATAGCTTGGAAGGGTCCAAAGCAGAACCCTGTTTGACACCAGTTAACAGTCTTTACGACTACTTCAAAGGCAGACATTCATCCCACATACGCAATCCAAGCATAACTGACGTGATTAACTTGGGCTTGCAAGAGACTGCTTTACAGGTCATTCTCTGAGAGGGAAGGTAATGGGTCCATGTTAGTTATTCCCCCACATCTGTTCTAAAAGAACTCCATGAAGTCTTGAGGTCTGAGGGTTGACAGATAAAACTGTGGTATATATATGATAGTGAAGCACCTGCTCCAAAATATGGATACATATTCTGCATTAAGATTTCATGAAGATGTTGGTTGGCCTTAGCAGAGTCTAACACTTGTCATTGTTCCAACACCAAGGGCCTACTATATTTTTCTAAGTACCTTATGA
Organism: Tolypeutes matacus; assembly: GCA_026826555.1. Taxonomy (NCBI): domain Eukaryota; kingdom Metazoa; phylum Chordata; class Mammalia; order Cingulata; family Chlamyphoridae; genus Tolypeutes; species Tolypeutes matacus. The sequence goes on from JAKSZT010054583.1 coordinate 2,283,008, forward strand.
AGACTGAGCTAGCTTTCACAACAAACACATAAGGGTGTATTGTTTTCCTTATTTTATAGTTGAGGAAACTGGGAGTAGTAGACCCACTTTTTGACTTATTACCCAGTATGAGTTGGTAAGAGGACGATTGCTTTACAGCAATGGTCACATGGCCCCATAAAATGATGGGAGCTGGCACACCCTGATTCTGAGCCCTGAACAGCTCTGCCTTCTAGAACAGTATGAGTTTTCACTCCTGCATTTCAGTATAATCTCTCCTAGTCTTTGTTATGGGAGTCAGGAGAGTTCATGGAAAGTATTACTTCTCCATTTTCCAGCTGAGGAACTGGTCATGGGAAGTTTATGAAGCTACATATAAAATTAATTGCAGAGCTGTGATTAGAATAGAACTGTGCTCTTCCACCAGAGGCTGCTAACCCTGATCCCACTCCATCTCCTCAGACAGACATTCTCCAAGGAATGCAAGGTGTAGTGGGGCCCAGGGTCTGAGGGTCATGTTGAGAGAGGGTTGCTGACAAGGCATCCAGACAATATTCAAAAGGCCTCTAGTTGAGCACATACCAATTTTTCTTTTCTTTCTTACTTTAAACCTGTGCACATATACTCACACACACTCACATGCACACACACACACACATCACTGACCTTGAGTCTACAGATTTCTGTAGGACAATTTATTGTTATTATTGAAATAACCACAGGCAAAAAATACATGACAAACATTTCATTTAATATAGTTCAATGTTGTCAGCTGTGGAAAATTTTGAACTTTTGAAGAATATATCTCCAAGTTCTAAGGATTGTGAAAGAATGGTTATACATACTAATAAAAACCACAGTTCTCTAGCCTCTTTCCAAGCTTTTCCTCTCTGAGGACATGTTATTTGCTTCTTTATTTAGACCTGTCTAACCTGCATCTTCTGGCTCAGAGTCCCTTTGAAGGCTCTGAAAACAGTCAGAAGATAGATGTGTTAAACTTTCTCCATGATGTCATTAATAAGGCAACATTGGCCTCAGAACTGAATTCACATTGGGCTTTATACATATCGAGTGGCTTCTTGCTGAGCAGAGAGAAAATTTCATTTTCTGCTGGTTAGGCAAGAGTGGAATGTGGGGAGGGACAGCGAGGGGGTCAGTTGTCAGTTTCTGGCATCTTGACAGAGAAGTGTTGGATGACTCTTACCCTTGCCAAATAGGCTTTCCCTAGTTGTTTCAGAGTCTTCAAAATACTAATAAAATTGTTTCATGTTTTCATTAGTATTGGCTGGGGTTTATATTACTAAGGCACTGCCAGCCGCTATCATTGATAAAATTTGAAATCTCAGTGGTCTAACACATTGGAAGTTTCTCTTAAAGTCCAAGTGGTGGCAGAGGTGGGGGTCCTGGGGAGTGAAGAGGTGGCACTCTATTCCTCACAGTTCTTCAGGGCTCCAAGCTGATGGAAGAGTTACCATTTCTAAGGTGACTCTGGGTGTCAATGGCAGGTGTACCCATGTAGGAAGAAAGAGAAGGTGGAGAAATCACCCCTGCTTCTTACCCACTTCAGTCTGGAAATGACACAAGTCACTGCCTTTTATATTCTGTAAATGAGAAGTAGTCACTTGAACTCCCAAGGGTGGCAGGGGGCTTAGAAATGGAGTTTTGGCTGGCAGAAGCTCCCCAAACAACTTCGTACTATGAAAGAGGAATACAGATGGTAAAGAGTTAGTCTGCTCTCCTACAAAGTTCCTTGGGGTGAGCAATAGAAATGCCTTGAGTGAACTCAGCAGGTAAAAGAATTAATTAGGAGGAGATGAGGTGGCTCAAAGAACATTAGCAATATTTCTGGGTCGGAGTTGCAGAACCTACCTGAAGGTTTGCTAGGATGAAGCTGCCCAAATGAACAAATACATATATATTTATTTATCCGTTTGTCCTTCTGTTTAACATTCAAACTCTAGGGAGGAGGATATGACTGACCTAGCTTGGGTCATTTGCTTGCATCCCAGATTGTATTCAGACCTTCTTTTTCTGAAGGAAACAATGTGCTGTAACCAGCAGCCAAAGGAACAAATGTCCACTGCCCATATTTCATAGCAGATGCTAATTTTGAGGTAAGAAAGAAAAATAATGAAAATTTCTGCCTCATGAAGATCACCACTTACCAAGTATAAAGGATAGCAGATTGGAAATTGTAGGTTTTCAAAAGTACTACAAGCCTCTGTGGAGTCAGAGAATGCTGTTGTAGTAATTGCTCTCACGGTCATCGCCATATCTTGCTTTTCTTATTGTTGTGCTTCAGAGACAATATACGTTGTTATAATTTATCAGTGATACCTCTGCTAATGAGGCTTCTCTCTCCATGGGTGCCTGAGTGCTGTCACGACATTGTCTCTGATGGCTTGATCTTTTAAGAGAGAAATGCAAAAGTCTTTCATCTCTATCAAAAAGAGGGAGTAGAGATCATAGATATTGTGAACTTTAAAAAATAATACTCTTGTAATTGTGAAAGATGGAAGCCCAACTTAAACTGGCTGAAACAAAATAGTGACTTGAAGTCCAAGAACTTCAGGTGTGGTTAGATCCAGGAATTCAAATGTTATGTCTTTTCCCCTCCCTCCATCTCTTGGCTTTTCTTTCTCTGTGTTGGTTTCATTCTTAGGCAGGTTCTTATCAGGTTGTAACAGAGATGGCTTCTTGTAGCTCAGAGGAGACAACCACAGGAGAGAGAGCCCTTCTTTTTTCTACTGTCGGGAGTAATTTTAGGAAAAGCACCCTCACTGTCTCTACTTGGGTCACAGGACTCTGCTGTTTCCAGGGGAAAACATGGACTACTTTTTAGGCCACCCAGAGTCACACTTTTGTGGTGGGAAAGTGGGGGCCACATGATGGACAGGAGCAGCCCCATTCCAGAATAGAAAAGGTACTGAGGAGATAAAAAGTGTTCATACCACCTAATCTTAGCAAACATTGTGACTTTCAGATTTTATGACTTGTTCTAAAACAATAGTGCTCAGTTGTCAATTTAGGTTAGGATATTAAAAACAAAAACAAAAATAAAACCTGCTCTAGAGTGCTTGCTACTGAAACTGAACCTCGAGTGAATGTCCTTTTATCCTGAAGTGGCACATGTGAGGCAGGTTCATATAGGGAATGAGAGAAAATGAGGGAAGACATCCTGTCACAGCTGGGACGTGGCAGAGAACATGGCCTTGAGACCCTGTCTGGAAACCCCAAGGGAAGGCTGCTGCTAAGAACAAAGCGGGAAAGACCCCACCGAGACCCTGGCCACGAGATCCCATTAGGAGCGCCCAAGCTTAAGAGGAAGCCTGGATACCTCCAAACAGGCCTCCCCTTTGGGCCCCTGAGAGCTAACAGGTGGAGATCGTTGGGGAGCCAGTCAGAAGAACAAACAGCTGGGGCTCCTCCCCCACATTAGGAAAGAGGAGGAGGGAAGAATGGCTTTAACAAAGACCACCCTCCCACACACACATACACACCAAGGCCTGCCTCGGCCTGGAGGATGCCCATACCCATGATTCGGATGTGTACGTTTCTCTTTTTCCTCCTTTCTCAATAAACTCCTTTTTACTGGCCTGATTAAACTGGCATGTTCTTAAATTCTTTTATGCGACATACCCAAGAACCAGGTTGGAGCGGGTGTAACTCAGTGGTTGAGGGCCTGCTTCCCATGTATGAGGTCCTGGGTTCAAACTCTGGTACCTCCTGAAAAAAAAATAACCTAGAGAATCCAGCATGTTCTGATAACGTGTAGATTGAGATAGAACTCAATGGGGAAAAAGTCTCATTCTCCACATAGTATCTAGATAAAAATGATGAAATTCTAGAAAAAGAGAATAATGCCTTCAGGAAATACCACCCCCCCCCATCATAAGATAACTCCTTAGTACAACTCTTCCTCTCATTTCCAAATTAGGTAACACTGAATTTGCATATTTCATTTCTCTATTCTGTGGCGATGGGAAAAGGAAAGATGAGTGGGGTGGAGAGGATGAAAGGATATCGATAATTTAGTATGAACAGAAAATATCCAAACCCCGTTACTTAATTTCATCTATTAATTTTAATCTCCACCCTCATCCCATCTGATCTTTCATCAGAACTGCAACAGAAACAGCTCACAAACACTGTTTGGATTTTCAGTTCTTTATTTTAAAGTGATGTGGTTTTTAAAAGGTGCAAAAGAGACCCAAAAAATCGTTAACCAGAGGAAAGGACAAATAAGGATGTGAAATATTTACATTATTGAGAGTTGCCTCTATTAGGTGTGAACCAGCTTATCTATAAGGGCCAGTCATGGTAATTATATTATCACTATCTCAGTCTTGGATGGCCAATGAGATGGGTACCTAATCATCCGGAAAGGGATATAGAGGACTGGCAATGGCAAGAAAACTTCCATAATAAAAAGTAATAAGAACCGGCAGAACAAATTGGATTTCTTTAGTGCTGAGGGTAGAAAAGGACAACTAAATCAGGAGTGTAACAACAGCAACACTATCTCTGTTTATTGAGTACCTACTAAGTGCTGAATGGGACTAGGGGCCTAACACCCAACACCCCTCACCAACATGGTTAAGCCTCCCAACTGCCCTATGAGATAGCTATTATTACCACTATGTTGCATTGAATTCCAGTCCAGAAGAAGAGGCTGCCTCCTCCTAGTTGAAGACATAAGCCTTAGGCTATAGAGTCCTGCTAAGCAGATTCCATGAGCCCTAAGGCAAGGCTTGTTAACTTCCATCAGTAAGAGCTGGGGATAATTATGACTAAACCCTTTCACATGGAGCAAGGAACATGATCCATGGCCTTGAGGGGCTCTGAGAACAGAAGAAGCAGGAGAATAAGCAAGAGCCTTTAATGGAAGGCTTCCACTCCTTTGGAAAATGTGGTCCTAACTTAGAGTGAGATTGCTTTGCTTTATCATGACTTTGGTAAATCAACTCTTTTGAGAAGATAAGGCATGTTATTCTTTTTATTGCAACTTGTCTGTGCATTGCTCTATGAATGATTAAATTTAAGATGAACTGGATTTTGATAATTCTAAGAGCAGCTTGCCAACAGCTAGGCATTCAAGACCTACCTTTCAATAAGAACAAGCATTTACAAAGCACAAATTGTGTGACCAAAACTGTGCTGGGCCATGTAAGAATAAAGCAAGAAATATAAGACCTTATTTGTTTCAATGATGTTGAGCTTTTGCTAGAAAACAAAAACAATAGCTAATAAAATGCTAACTTACTTGACATGTACTACATAACTACATATGTAATAAAAGTTCTGGGGAGAGAATAAGGTATGGAGGATGGGGTTGTCAGGGGGGCTTTTGAGGAAGTTGGGATCTGAGTTGGGCCTAAAAAGATAGACAAGGACTATATAGGCAGAAAGGAGAGGAGGGCAGACTAAGAGGGAGATGAGGGGGCCCAGAAGTATCCTTCTGCCCGGTGGGGCCAAGGCACTTTTCACTCTTAAATGCTGGTTTGATTCAAGGATTGTGTTGGTTTAAGGAGAAGCTGGCACCCAGTATGCAGATGGCAAATCTATAGCACATGTGTCATAGCTCTTCTCTCCCATGTCAGGGTATGTGGCCTCAGAATCTTCTGATAATTGCTTCACACAGCCTCTACCAATGTCTTGAGTTGGCATCAGAGTTGAAATCTATTTAAAAAAAAAAAAAAAAGAAATCTATTTGCCATTTCCATCACTGGCTTCTTGGATGCATCCCTTAAGAGCAGGCAGTATAAATTTAAAGAAAGAGAAAGAAAGAAAGAAAGGAAGAAAGGAAAAAAGAAAGGAAGGAAGGAAGGAAGGAAGGAAGGAAGGAAGGAAGGAAGGAAGGAAGGAAGGAAGGAAGGAAGGAAGGAAGGAAGAAAGGAAGGAAGGAAGAAAGAAAGAAAGAAAGAAAAGCAAGCAAGCGGGTGTGTAGGAGGGAGGAAGAAAGGAAGGAAGGAAGGAAGCAAGCAAGCAAGCAAGTGGGCGGGCGGGAGGGAGGAAAACGAAGGAAGGAAAGAAGGAAAGAAGGAAGAAAGAAAGAAAGAAGAAAGAAAGAACATTGTCCCACTGCTCCTTGGTTTCTTCCACATCAGCTAAGGAAAAGGAATGAGAAATACAGCCAGCACAACTCACGTTGTACAAAGTAACACATGCCCTCTGTCTTAATTCTTTAAAGCATCTTTGAATTAACATCTACAACACCTTCCATAAGCTGGATCATATGTCCAACACAAACTGGCCAGTGAAATCTAAGGAACAAGGACCTGGCTGATGTCTACATGTAGGATCAACCATTCCTGACACAACTATATAAATTTATGGAAGATGTCCCTCCACAGAGTCAAAGCAATGGATTTTTCCTTGTTGCGGATTCCCTGAAAAACCCTTATTTCTTTTTTACAGGTTGTCCCCCAAACAGTGCTATCAAAATCTTTAAAGAACGTTCACAAAATGCTTTTAGCTACTAACAGCCACCACGTTTTAGGGAGAATTTAGCAGGGACTGAACCTGTCAAATGAGGTAGCTGGCTTCCAGAGATAAATGAATTATTGGATATATCCAACTAAAATTTGGCACAAAAATCTCATTGAATAAATCGATTTTACTTGGTTATATTTACATTGTCATCCATCTTATAGAACACAAGTTAGAAATAGAATAATTTATAAATACTGCAGGACAATTTTCAGAGTCAGCCAGGGGTCAAACCCAAACGAAATATTATTCTCCGGAAGTTCTTTAAGAGCAAATGTAAAAAGACAAGATAATTTCAGTTGGTAAATTATGGATATAAAGCTACACTTAACCTTTGGCTGTTAGGAGTTATATGTCATTAGATATATAGCTTTTAAATCAAATTGTTGGGGCTTTCAGTCAAGCAAATAACCCCAACGAAAGGCTGCAGTTAGTAATGTTCTTTACCTTTCAAGCCGATGCTTCCCAGGGCTAGAAGGCTTGAGAGCAGGTATCTCACTTTCTTCTTTCTGGAATCTCCTGCAGCACCTAGCGCAGTGCCTGGCACCCTTCAGATTGTTGTGAACTATGCAAGATATCAAGCAGTTTTAAATTCTGTTTCCTGCTGCAAGTCTTCCTTACGTTTAATCACATGTCATGAATAGAATGGGACTTACTGATGTGGATATAAGTTTAGGCAGTTCAAAAAAATATAAGGAATAGATGGAGCTGAGAATATTTGTTCTAGGTAGCATTTGAAACTAAGATATTAAACAATTTATTTTAGAAAACTTTCATTATTTCCTCTTTTTTTTTTTTTTCCAGCCAAGCATCGGTAAGCTGAAGCTGTGAATAGACATTCTTGGAGGGGTAAGATATATTTAGCTTTAATGATATTGATGAAGGTCTGGATTCAGATTCTTGATTAGACTCTTTGTTGTCAATAATATATAGTGGTTCTAGGAGATTTATGAACATTAAGGAGACATAAACGATTAGTGGTTCAGAGTGACAGTTTGCTTAAATGAAGTTCTTTTAGTTTGTAAATGATAAAAAAAATTATAAGAGAAAGTCCATTTCAAATAAACCAAATTGGAGGGCTGGTGAATACATGTATTGCCATGATATGATTTTATAATCTCCCTCTTCTATGTGAACATTAAATTCAAGAAATATTTATTGAGTACCTACTATGTGCCTAGGATTGTTTTATGCTTTTGGGAGGGAATGGTGAAAAATGTCTGACTCTCATGGAGCTCTCATTTTGGTAGAATAAAGACACACTATAAAAAAGTAGACAAGTAGATAATTTCAGATAGTGCTTTGACAACAATAAAACAGGGTAGAGTGAACTAGGGGACTACTACAGCTAGCATAGTTAGGGGAGGTCTTCTCTCTGAGGAGGTTAACATTTGAGAAAAGTTATTATGGCCAATATTCATGTAAACTTTTGGGGAAAGAGCATTCTGGGTAGAGAGAACATCAAGTAGAGAAAGGCCCAGAGAAAACAATTTTGACAAGTCCAAAGAACCTAAAGGTAACAAGTGTGGCTGAAGTGTGCTGAGTAAAGGAGCTTGGGGATAGTGAGATATTAATTTCAGAGAGTAGGAGATTACTAAGTGAACATAAACGGATTGTAGTTAGTGTTGAGAGAACTTATTGAAAAGTTGTGGTCATGACTTTAAAATCAGACAAGGGAGTAAACTGTTATTTTCTTTAATAAAGAGTTCATATTGCAGATGCAGAGTAAGTAGTTGAATTTAGCCAAGCTGTTTTTTTCCACAATGGCACAATGTTGGAAATGAGGGGCAAGGGGGTTAAAAGTGTTTGTTAAGTGATGATTGTAATGATGAATCATGTTTTGACCATCTCCTTTTTACCATCTTGGTGAGGGAAGGATTCCTGCCCTAGGCTTATTGGCATGTTTGTCAAATCCATGATACCCAACATTGGTCAGATGAGATTGACAACAGTTTGTTAGTCATAAATACTAATAACCCAGTGGAGAAGGATACTACGCACCACACAGGGCCACAAGGGGTTGTTCTTGGGAACAGAGTGAACATTGTGAGCTGTGGGAGGCACCTTTGTAGTATCAAGAGGATGGGGTGTCCCTGGTTCTCCTGGGAGGATGTGATTGCCTTGTTTGAATAATTTCACCCACTGGCAGGGAACTGAAACCCCAAACTCTGGGATAAGCAGGAACTGTTTCTGTACCCTTTGGCTAAGGAACCATAACCCTGGGGGTAGAGTGGGGAAAGGAGCTTGTGGTTAAACCATTTGAAATTGTCTTGGTTTTCCTCAGATGTGAAGGTAGCACATAATATTGAACCTTAATTTGAGGGAGGATAAGAGAGGTGAAGGACAGTAACAAAGTGGGAATGGATGGGAGGACTCCAGATCTTTGAAGAATTGCTGGAGTAGGACTAAGAACATAAGTAAGATGTAAGGTTAGGAGATGATTGTCAGAATGAGATGCTTGAAATTGTGATCTCAGAGGTGTTGCGGTCAGACCCAAAACAAAGGGTTTGACTTTGGATGGGGTTGGCTGAAGTGGAATTGGGTAGCAGTAGGGATGAGAAGGGATGATTAGCCTTAGAGGCTCAGAGTTCTAGTGGTGACAGAGTTGGGAGGCACAATAAGCTTAGCTTTAATAGTCTTTTACACATAGGTAAACAATCAGGCTACAGTCTTGAGTAGTCATCGAGAAAGTATAAGGCCACTTAGTGATTTTTCTTTTCTGGGAGATGCGTGATTTTAAGGGAGTACAATGTACTGTCATGAATTCTGTGAATTTCAGGTGGAAGTGTGATCTCACTGTGGGTCCCAGGCCCCTTCAGTGGAGCTCCCTCACTTAGCATAGGCCCTGTCATTAGGTAGTTGGTCTTCAATGAATGTTTGTCAAAAATGATTTGAATTGAATGTGTTGATTAAATAGAATACTGCCAATTGTAATTTCTGGAACCTGATCTCTACTATTAGGCGTTCCTGGATTGATCACAGAACAGATTGTTTTCTTGCAGTCCTATCAGGTCATGGAATTCCCTTGGGTACCTGACCCAATTTACTTCAAAATTTTAATTTACATTTAATTTGCATCTACCATATGCCAGACAGTGTGCTAGGTGCTCAGGATGTAATGGAGAAGAATATAGAGTCTAGGGTGAGTAGAGGTATGTGTTAGTCAGCCAAGGGGGTGCTGATACAAAATACCAGAAATCTGTTGGCTTTTATAAAGGGTATTTATTTGGGGTAGAAGCTTACACTTACCAGGCCATAAAGCCTAAGTTACCTCCCTCACCAAAGTCTGTTGCCACATGTTGGAGCAAGATGGCCGCCAACGTCTGCCAAGAGTTCAGGCTTCCTGGGTTCCTCTCTTCTTTGGGTTTGTTTCTCTCCAGGCTCAGCTGCCCTGCTCTCTCCACAAGGCCAGCTGTAGACTATTAGGCGACCAGCCCTGTCTCTCTTGCTGGGGCTTATTCTTTCTGGGCTCAGCTGTTCTGCTCCTCTGTATGCTTACTTCCGGGGCTCCAGCTCAAAAGCTCCAGCATCAAAAACTCCCACTCTGTCCTATGCCACGTCTTTTTCTCTGTAAGCCCCCACCCACCAAGGGGCGAGGACTCAATGTCCTACTGATGTGGCCCAAAGTCCTAATCATAATGTAATCAATTAAAAGTGATACCTCTGACAGACCAGTTTACAAGCATAATCCAATAACTATTTTTGGAATTCATAAACAATGCCAAACTGCTACAATGTATTTGGAAATAGGTAATTACAATACAGCGTGATAAGTGCTGTGGTAGGATGAGTAATGGATACTTAGGAGGGGCATTTAACCTAGACTTAGGGCAAGGGAAGTCTTTGTGGAAGGGATAATACCTAAGCTGGGGACGGAAAAGACGAATAGAGTTAGTTTGCAGGGGTTGGGGTAGAGGGTAAAGAGTGGGCAAGAGTGTTGCAGAATAAGGAAATAGCACGTATACCAGCCCTCTTATGCTCTTTCTTTGTCTCTTTTCCTTAAAATGCTCTTAACAATTATCCTTGATCCTTACATAATTTAAAGTAGCATTATGTTATTTTACATCATGATTTTACAGCTTTATTCTGCTGTTTATTTCATGTATATTCTATACATTCATTAACTCTATCTTATCTACTTCTTCAGGAGCAATGTGGAATTGGGTGTTTACTAAATGATAGGGCCAATAACTTCCCGTTCTGTTAGAAATGAATATATGCACGTAAATAATAGCAACACTGGAAATAGAAGTATCCTCCAAATGAGAAGAGGATATTCAAAAGGAAGCAGACTCACCCAAGCACTCTTACAGATACACACTCCAACTTAGAGTTGTGCAGGCTAAAATTCCTTACATTTTAAGGAAATGAAAACAAAATTCAGGCCTTCAAAATTCCATGTCCGTTCAATGTGAAACAGCCAGCAGGAAAATGGGAAGCTCCGTCACATAAACTTGGAAGCCAAGCTTTCCCTCATCAAGCCTGCAGATGAGGATGCTGCCAGCTGAAACTTCAAGCTCAGTCTCTGAGACCTTAAGCAGAGAATCCAACTAAAACATTCTGGATTCCTGACCCAAGGAAAGGATGAGAGAATGAATTTGTGTTGTTTTATGCTGCTAAGTTTGTGGTCATTTGTTATGAAGCAATAGAAACCTGCATTTCAGAATGGTAATTACACTTTTTCATAGGGTTGTTTTGAGGTACAAATGAGATAATCCATGTATCCATGGCAAGTATTTAGTATAATACCTGGCACATAGTAAACATGATGTGTATTAGTTACTTAACAATATTAGTTTGATTTTAGACATGCCATTTAAACTAGCTGGACCTTGGTGTTTTCACCCTGATATGAGAACATCAAGCTAGAGCTAAAGTTTCAAAGACTCTGAAACATGTTTCAAAGTGTCCAAGGATTTAGAAAAAGCCAAAACACTGTTAGGACCTGGTGTCCCAAGAAGGAACTTGTGTGATGTTCAGAAACTTGAACTGCTGAATCAGCACCCATGGTTTCACCCTATGATATGCCTAACAACATTTCATGCTTTTTGATTTTTTTTGGTCATTGATTTTGGAGAGGACAAAGTAAGAATATCTCATTTCTATGGGACGTTATGCTGTAAGACTTTAAGAGTGAACTTGTCATTTCTTTCAGAAAATAGGACCATTTTTTAAAGGGTGAATTCAAAAGATTGATTTTTATTACCCAATTAATGCTGAACAGAGAACATCCCAAATAAAACAAAAAGTTTATGGTAAGCTTTAAAACTCTTTAAAACCATCAATTCACCAAAATAAGCCACCTGGTGCCAGGCTGAAAATAAGGTGCAGGTTTTCAACTGTTGAAAGTAACATTTAGACAGTGTATCAACTAGGTGCTAATATATCTTTATTAGGGCCCATAATACAAAATTACGTTTCCAGAAAGTGCTCAGATTGGATCTCATTAACCATTATCCTCTTTTAGGATGAGCTATTTGAAGTCAATGAATTCTCACAGCTGTTTAAAAGCAGGGTTTCTGGCTTTCCCAGTATTTGTTAACAATGTGCAAAGATCAGCTATAAAACCTAATGTGTTGGGCCAAGTTACTAGGACATCCCAGCCATGATGAAACATTTTCTACCATATGTTTATTACAGGGTCCACATGCAGCCTGCATAAAGGAGCAATGATAAATAAACCTTCCAGCAACCTACAGTGGATAATTCTGCTCCTGGAAGGAATGGCTTCCTTCGTTCCTTTGGTGAAGACTTTCTGTAATCTCTGATACCTGGAGAAAAGAAACTAGGAAAAGAAGCCTTATTAAAGACCGAGCAAGGTTTTATTTTTAATGGACATGCACCTTCCATATCCAAGAGGACCATCATTAATTAATTTAAATGTACTTATAATGGCTTATAGTTGCATCTATGTATCTATAGTCATTTTTATCTTTGTCTTTAAGCATTTTTCTGTTCATTTCTGTGGCATTCCATTGGCCATTAGTGTCCGGGAGAATTGCTAAAAGGGTTAAGAACAGAGATCCTTCTTAAGTCGAGCTAGGCTCTCCAATAAGCAGCCCTTGCATGTAGAAGACCTGACAGGTTTCTTGGTAATTGTTTTCTAATTCAGGCCTTCTATAGCCCTTCTGATTTCTTTTTTTTTTTTTTTTTTTTTTAAGATTTTTGTATGTGGCACCTCAGCTTCCTGGCCTGCTGCATCTCTCATTGTCTCTCCTCTGTGTCTCTTTTTGTTGTGCCATCTCGCTGCACCAGCTCGCCGTGCAGGCCAGCATACCTGCGTGGGCCGGCTCGCCATGCAGGCCAGCTTGCCTTTCACCAGGAGGCCCCGGGAATCGAACCCTGGACTTCCTATATGGTATACAGGAGCCCAATCACTTGAGACACATCTGCTTCCCCCTTATGATTTCTGATGGTAAGTAGGCTTCTTTACTACTCTTTTTTACTGCTGTACCTTGTTTGGAGTTTGTTTGTTTTTTTTTCCTGAATAATTAGGGAAAATGTGGGAATTTTCTCCCTGACTACTTTTACTCAAAATGCTCATTCTTTACTCAACACCTGGTCCAATGTATTTGACTTTTTGTTGCTCATAATGTAAAACTATGAAACCTGTATATGGAGACCACCCTGGGATCTAAAATAAAGTGGTCTTCCTGCCAGGTGTTCTTCCAGTGCTTTCTACAGTTTATGCCTCTAACACATGTGAAATAATTCTTTAGGACCTCATAACTTATAATTATGCTGGAGTCAATACAGTTGCCTCTCAAAATCCCTCAAAGCAAACCTAGGATTTTCTAGAGTGATCCTGTGTGGATTGGGATCCTTCCAGTTAACCTCAGGAGACCTGCACCAAGTTTGGCTGTAGCCTCTTCATGAACCACTGACCCTTAAGAAGGGCCATCGTGGGCATCAGTTCAGGTTGTGGAACAGTGTCTCAGAACTCAGCAGGGAAGCTTAAAACCTCATGTGGGAGGGTTTTAAGAAAAGCATTGCCTGTGGAGACAGGCATATGTGAAGCTGGTTAGGCAATACATTTTGTGTATAACTCCTTTTCTTAAAAAAAAATTTTTTTTTTTAATAACCTCATGCCCTGGGGAGGGTGCCTGCATTTGTGTTAGGCAGGTGGTCTCTTAAGGCAGGTTCAAAACAAATTGCTCTGATGGGAAATAAACTGCATACTCAGAGCTCTTAGTTATTTCAGAAGGTGGTCTTTGGGTATAGGTGGTCTCCTTAGCGATTTTAATTGTACACATTTAATGCATGTGTTTGGTCAATGCTGCTTCATTTCTGTGTGCTAGAACAGTCTACAAACTTCTAATGGACAATATCAGAATGAGCTTACTGTTTTATACTCAGGATAACTCTCTTTGGTATTGCTGTTCAATAAGTGTTTTAAATGATAAAATATGTTATTTAAATTGAGCTTGTGGGTGGTGCTGGAGAAAGGGATTTGCTAGGCAGATGACTGGGCTGGAAAAGCCAAATTTCTCAGCTAAAGCATAGGGAACTCAGGTGGTCTATCTAGAGAACTAGGGACCAATCACATATGAGAAGGCCAGCACAGTGTCTGAAATCCAGGTAGATGAGTAAGGTAAGTCAATGCTCCATTGATTAGACAAGCATAGTGTGAACCAAAACCGAAGCAATATGACTTAACCAGGATCCAAGTATAAGATGGTATAAGATGAACTTGGCCCTCAACTAACACTAAATAAGTGGTTACATCAGGCAGAGGAGGAATATTGGAGTGGTGATATGTCTTGCAGCATTGCTGCCATATTTTCCATTCTGCTTTGTCTGAACTCGAATGAGACCACGTTACTCCTTGGCTTCAGAGTACTCAACTATCCATCTTCTTTAAATAGTAACATAGAGGACACTTTCGGCTGTAGAGGGGTGGTCCAACCTACAGTGCCCAGGCATCTTAATTGTGAATGATTAGGTGCTAACATTTTATGTAGAATGTGGCCTAGAGGTGCTGATACCTAGTCTAAGCCTCTGGAAATAGTAGTCTTCCCCCCTGGTCATATTCACCTGGATGTTCCAGTTTACTCAACCTCAGAAAGACCAAATCTAAACCCACTGCAGTTTTTACTCTAAAGCTTGTTCTTTTCCTGCATTCCCCATTTTAGGAAACAGACTCTTATCCCCCCCTAGGAATTGGGGAGTCATTTAGATCCCTTCCTTATCCCTCATGACTTCAGCCAACCAAGCATTGCATCTGGTTCTCCTAGTTTCTTCTAGTCCCAATTCTCATGCTCTTGTCCTAATTCAGCTCTTGTGAGCTCCTTGTTACCTCTGACCCAGGTTGTTCCAATGTCTTCCTAACAGGCTTCCCTACCTCTTGGCTTGATCTCACCAAACCATTCTCAAAAAGTCGCTGGAGGGATTCTTCTAAAACCCAGATCTGAGCATGTCTTTCCCTTGCTTAAAACCTTTCAATGACTACCCCGTGTTCTTAAGATGAAGACTAGAATCCTTAGCACAGAGTATGTTACAGTCTGGCCCTAATTAATTTCTTTTTTTTTTTTTTTAACCAGGAGGTCCCAGGGATCGAACCCGGGTCCCTCCATATGGGAGACGGACGCCCAACCAGTTGAGCCACATCCGACCCCCCCTAATTAATTTCTTGTTGTGTGCTTTCTTGTGTACCATGGTGTAGCTGTTTATAATTAATTGAACATATCATATTAGCTCATTCTTTCTGTCTTTGCTTGCACTCCCCATCAGCCCTCTTCCCTTCAACAAATCCCATCCATGCTTATCTGGTGAGCTCCAGGCTTAGCTCAGGGGTCACCTTTGTGAAGTCAAAAATTCCTGAAGCATTTCCTTACCTTTCTTATCTATCATCTGGAAGAACTAACTGCCCTCTCACTGCAGCAATTTCTTTCATAGCCATTATAACACTTGATTCCTCCTATCTGGGTGCTTCACTCTATCTCTTTACCAGATGGTAAATTTCTTTTGGGCAGGAATTGTGTCTTATTTATCTTGCATAATGCCTGACACCTAATAGTGATCAAACATATTTGTTGACTATAGGTCATAAGAAAATAGAAAGAGGGTAGAGAATGGAAAGCTGAGGGTTAATCTGCGCAGAATTGGTAAAAAGGTTGTTTGTAAGTCTTTGGAAATGAATAGAAATGGTGAAAGCATATGACGGTGTTTGTAGCTAGCAGAGCTATTATACGGTTATGACTAGAAGGAAAGCTAAAAACTGTAACATGGGATTGTATAAGATAGTAAAGCCTCATGTGAAACATGAATATGGGTGATATTGCATTTAAAAGACTGTTTTTACAAAGTATAAATACAAATATACTAGAGAGAAGGAAACAGAATAACAGCTATATAGGGCAGGGGAAGCATAGAGAGATAGAGAGGTGATGAGTTTTGCTTGTTTGTTGCTTATTATTATTATTGGAATAATGAAAGTGCTCTAAGAATGACTGAAGTGATGAGTGCACAAATATGTGATTACACCAAATACCATTGATTGTACACTTTGGATGGATTTATGCTTTATTAATATGTATCAATAAAACTGATTTGATTTTTAAAAAAGTAAAATAAAAAAAAAAAGAATACATTTGTGGCATACGTAGTGCTCTCAGATATAAGGCCAATTTAATGACAATTCTCTGGACCAAGAGTCTCCTTGCATTTTGATAGTGCTTTCCTTTATATTATCAAATGTCTACAGATGTAATGAAAACATGGATCACCTTTCCCTCTCAA
Organism: Tolypeutes matacus; assembly: GCA_026826555.1. Lineage (NCBI taxonomy): Eukaryota > Metazoa > Chordata > Mammalia > Cingulata > Chlamyphoridae > Tolypeutes > Tolypeutes matacus. The sequence goes on from JAKSZT010054583.1 coordinate 2,299,214, forward strand.
AAAAAAAAGAGGTTAAGTGATTTGCCTTAACAAAATTAATGGGATCAGAATTATTTTTTTTCACATTTCAAATTTAGGGCTCTAGCCAAATGCTAAATTCTTAATGTTGATACTAGATTGTGCTGTATTTCAGGTTGCAGTTTTTGTTTCTATTAAGTATATATTATTATACACTGAAGTAGAATGTCATGACTTTAATTTCAATTTTTCCAAGTACACATTAATTTCATTTTCTTTTAGAATGTATTCTTTTCTGTTATGAGGGTGTGCAACGAGAAAATTAAGACTGAGGTCACACTAATTCTTTTTTTAAAAAAATGGATACAGGAAGAAATGAACAAAGTTGGATAATAAATGCTTGTCAAGTGATTGAAATGCTTAAAAATGTGTTTCTTCATATAGTTTGCCTTGAATATCATGATTTTACCTTGGCTCTTAAGGCATTTCTTAAACAAAGCTTTTCTCTCCCTTTGTTCATTGTAGGCCTTTGGTAATGCCATAAAATGAAAATATACTTACTTGGAAATGTAGACTGATTTGCTACGAATACCAAGAATTATCATCAAAGACCACACCCTCACATTTTAAGAAAGAAATAACACACCAAATTTAGAACTCATTTCATTTCCCAGAGTATAGAGTAGTCAGTCATCTTGGACTTTAGGATTTCTTCATGAAGCTATTATTTCAATTGAAATGAAGCTGAACCAAAATAATAGCCTATCATTACAATTATATCAATTGTAGCGATTGTAGTAAAAGTTTTAATACATTTAATTTGTTTGCATCCCAGAAATGAAATCTTTTCAGTTCTTGAATTCATAGCAAGTTTATTTTTGTTCAAAATGGGTTTTGATTCGTTGCAATAAAATGAAAAAATGGTGGGGGGGGAGGGCTTTGAAAAGATTTTCCACTAGACATCCCTTTTCCTGACTTAGGAGTTATTTTTTCTGTTCTTTCCCACAGATGCCCTTCACCCTCGCTTTAAAAATGAAAGGCCTATTATCCTTTATCATGAATCTAGAGCTTGAAAAGACTTACTACGAGGTTGTCTAATGAGGAAACTGCCACAGGGATGTCCGCAGCAGTCACAGCCCTTTGCCAATGCCACTTGCTCTACTGGCTGATGAAGGATTTGGGCTGTGTCTGAAGCACATGTGCTCTTCTGTTGCCCTCATTTGGGGTAACATTTTAAACACAGCTTGCTATAGCAATGCCCAATTGCATGACCCATAATTAGTCTGAATAACATTTTCCATTTTAAACCCTGACTTGACAGGGTTTACTGTTTGGCCCATAAAATCTGGTTCCAAGCTTCGACTTGGCATAGTTTTTAGAATAAGCAAATTTACCATAGCATAAATCACGAGCTCACTTCTCAAACCCATGGCATGAAGAGCAAGCTCATGTTAATGATGACGGGGGGAAAGAAAGCCCCAGCAGAGTTATGTGAGGGTGGCAGCTTCCTTGCTGTGCATGGTTTTGTGCACAATGCTAAAACCTAAAAACATCAAAGGCAGACATAGATTGGGGAGGCTCAAGGATGGGGGCCAGAAAGTGGACACAGGAGTGATATTCTTGTCCTCAGGGAAATGAAGAAGTGCTTAAAGACTTCTCAGAGAAAAAGACTAAGGATGACATGAATTTCGAGGAATGTCTCCTTTACAGACTTGATCAATGAGGGCAGGAGGCTCTCTGCCAAAAATCTTACACAGGACAGGTGATGTAACATGCCGGCTGGGAGTATCAGCACCTGTTTTCTCTTTGTTTTCAGAAAGACTGGCCTATATAGACTAAAATAAATAAACATCTCAAATTACCCCAGGGCCACGTATGGGAAGAAGTAGAGTGTATTGCTATGGTTCTCAAATTGTGGTCCCTGGACCATCAGCATTGGTGTCGTGGGATAGCAATGGAAATGCTCATTCTTGGGACCTTCCTCAGGCCTAGGAAATCAGAAACTATGGGGTGGGGCCAGCAATCTGTATTTATGTCAGGGATTATAATGCCCACCGAGGGCGGAGAACCACTGGGGTTGGGGTTAGGACAGTGTGCTTCGTGATCAGAGGGACCTGGCTTTTTCTCCTGGTTCTGGCTCATCTTTTGCAAATTATTTAAGCTCCCTGAGCCTCAGATTCTTTATTTGTAAAATAGCCATCTTAATAACGATGAAGTTATCACAGCAATGATAAAGATAATGATAATACCTACCTGGCAGAGTTTTAGAATTACTAAAGAGCTACTGTACACAAAACCCTTAGCACATTGTTTGGTAGATAATAAGTGCTTCATAAATATGTATTATTATACCTATACAAATAGGGAAGAAAGGGGGACATGGCAGAGGCATTTCTAACTTATCAGGATATGATGCTAGGATCTCTCATTCCTCTTAACCCATCGATGCAAACATAGCTCATTTTATGATGATGGGAGTTTAGGTGTAGTTGGGCTGGCAGCTTATGTCCCCATGTAGCTATGGCAACTTGCCTTCCACTTTTGATGTTGAAAACTAATGATTCTCCTTAAGTAACAGAAGCCCAAATAATGAGGAGAATGAAGGAGGGGGAATGAACTTCCCAAATAATTGAGGGCAATTTAAATAAAGAATAATAAACAAACTTGTCTTCCTGAAGGCAGGAAAATCATCTTCAGAGTTTACTTTCACATTGGATGATTGCTCAGTTGTTTTTCAAGTTATTCAAATAGAAATTAATCAGTTAGTGGAAAGTATATAAAGCATCAGCAAGGCATGAGGAATTTACTTGTATATATGTGAGGAATTTTCTTTTAGCATTAAATTAGCTAATGTTTATAAAATGTTTGGAAAACGTACATTATCATAGAAGTAAAAAAGTTATTATGTCAATGTATTATGAGTCTGTTATTATCCATAACAATTACAATATGCAGTTCTGCTATTGCCTATAATTGCAAATATTTGTCTCATAATTTAGAACCAAAGGAAATGTAGAACATACTTCAGAGATTTAAACATAACTTCAATAAAGGAAAACTATTCTAAATAAATATACATTGCAATGGTAAATTCTTAAACAATTATCTGTGATATTTGGAATGTTAGAAGTTTGTCCTTACTACTCTGATTAAAAACAAGTCGTTTTTCACTTTGAACTTTGGAATTTTTATTTATATTCTGAAGTCTTTTCACATCTTGAAAACAGCTTGAACAGATGCTCTCTCTCTTTATACACACACACACACACACACATACACACAACCTACTTACCAACACATAAACACAAACAGATCTTCCCCAGAAGTTGAGTTCTGTTATATATGTGCTGGATAATATTAAAGAGTTATTTTTCAAAATAACTATATTGATACAATTCAAAATCTTCCTTCTTCAAGAAGGACTTTGAAGCTATGAACTCAATATGACAGAGGGATGGTGAGCCTCTGAAAGCAGTATTTCCTGTGCAAACAAGAGTGGGGAGAATATTTAGAAAAGAGACGGCTGTTTATATCATAAAGTCCCTTCATGGTGATAGTGAAATATTCAAAGCGAGGAAATTTCCTCTTCCTGACGGTACAGTAGAAAGGACAGCTGTGCAGGGGTGACAGGCCTCTTTCTCTCTCTTCTTCTTTATTTCCTGCCTGGAAGAGAAGATGCTGGGAAGCCACATGATGTATAAGTGGAATCACAAGCATGGGTCGGTGACATCAGTTGGACCTAGGTGTGAGTCTCTTCTTCATTACTTTCTAGCTGTGTGACCTTGGGCAAGTTGCTTAACTTTTCTGGGCCTCAGTTTCCTGAAATTTGTAAAATGAATATATTGAGCTGAAATAAGATAATATATATGAATATATGTGGTAAAACTGGTAACCACTACAAATGTTATTGTTATCAAAGACTGTCAGCCAACATTATACACATTTCCTTTTTCCTTGGAATACCATTTGTAGACCAAGGACCCTATTGCCTTTCTCTCACCCTTAACACTTCAAGGTAGGCAGACTGGACACGTGAACCAACCAAGCTCATAAGGTGATCATGCTGCATGGATATTGCCCCTGTTGTCCTGGACTGTAAATCATCGTCTTAAATGTCTTAAGTATGATGAGTACATATATTTGTCAGTTGAGTGAGCTAATATGTTTTCCCAAAGTGACACCGTACACATCTCTTCAAATATGTAAACAGTTCCACCTTTAGTGATTGACAATATTCATTTTCTCAAATTCATGGTACACTACTTGAGAGACTGAAATTGGTCTTTGGGGTCTATGTTGAAAGGGAGCAATAGAGGCTAAAGATTTTGTAGGAAGAGCCTTTGAGCATTTTGCTCAGTCTCCTCCCTCAGATGGGATCCAAGGTGCTAGGCCTTGATGTGGTGTTTTTTCTTTCCTGCCGTCTTTATGATGATGAGCTTCCAGCATATGGTTGGCGGTTTCCTTCAGTCCATGTGGGGTTACCGCAGGGGGTTGGAAACCCCAGCCAAGCTACTTTTAGGAACAAATGTACAATTTAATGACTTTCCATTTCCTCTCATTTGTTTTCTTTTTTGTTTCTCATTATATAAATTCCAGGAAATTAATCATGCATTAGAGCAGGACAAGAGGGACATTTTTAGTTAGAGTCTTTAATTCATCTGTATTAGATACTTGAGCAAGAGTCCAGCATTGTATTTTAATGTCTTGTAAAGAAGGGTTTTGAATGTATTCCAGAATATCTTTGATTTAGTATGGGGGGGGGGAATTATCAGGCCCAGAATTTTTCAGAATCCAGGGTTGAAAACAGAATATTGCAATTACCCACCCTCGGGGGGTTAGTCTTCTCATAGTTGTTTAAAGATTGGACCAGTTTAAACAAGGGTCTTATATATCAGAGAACTTACCTTCTGGTATTCTTGTTCTTTAGTTTTCTCTCACGCATGATAAAACTTTGTTTTTAAGTAAATCTAATTCCTGATTTAATTTTTTCTTGAAAGCTCTCTGCTAGATAGGTTTTGGGGGATCTGAGCCAGTATTACCCTGCTTTGCTTCTTTTTTCTCTTCCCCCATTTAAAGCCATTTTCCCCAAGTGGAGCCAGTTGACCCCCATCTATAGCTATCAATTATCAACCATGTAATATGAACTGGGCATAGTGTTAGATACATATCATGCATTATTCTCTTTTATTCTCATAACAATTCTAGGTACAGATGCTATTATTGTCCCTGTTTCACAGGAAAGGAAATTGAGGTGTAGAGAGTAAATAAATGACCAGAGGTCTCTAAGTGGTAGAGCCAGGATCAGTCTACTAGAGTGGATTTCATGCCAGGGACAAGACCTACACTTTCTCTAATCAAGAGGAAATTAAAGAAATGAGTGTGATAGCTCAGGTGACTGATCTTCAACTCAACTTGTTATATTAGTCTTGCTTTTGTTTCTTGCTTTTTGTTTCTTGCTTTTTGTTATATTAGTCTCCTTGTTACAGTGATTAACTCCTACTTCCCAGTTTTGCCTTGGTCCCTATAACTGGGATTCTATCTTATTACCTATAACGGGGTTTCTCAAAAGCAGCATTGTTTGGGGAAGATGATTCTTTATTGTGGGGCCCATCCTGTGTATTGTAGGATGTTTAACGGCATCCTGGGACTCTACCCACTACGTGCTGTATGTTGGCCCTGGTTGAGAACTACTGTCCTACACCGAAGTCCTTAACTGCTCAGCCTGTGTGTTACTGTGGTCCTGCCAAGACTGAGACTGCCTTGCCTGGTCAGCCCTTGATCAATACTATCCCTGAATACCAGTCCTGTGCCCATATCTTTCTGTATCTGTCAATTTTCTCTGTAACTATTGATGACTGAGCCTTGAGTCTCTGCTGTGATATAGACTTTGCCCCCGAGGGTTATTGCTCCAGAGTTAGTTCAATTTAACTCTCCACTTTCATCTGAATGTATTTAAATACCCACATTTGGTACAGTTGGGAGTGCTTGTTCCGGAGATTTCGGTAGGTTCCCAAATCAGTGGAAAGCCAAACATTTCTATTCTCAAGTTTGCTTTTGAGAATTTCCCAAGAAAAAGCTAGCTGAAGACTGACATTTTCACCTTTCAATAAGTCCGACCCAGACAAAATTTTCTCCAGCCTTGGGACAAACGCCTGTAGTTTAATCAGAGAAGAATGGGTTTTTAAATACTAGAATTTTATTCTTCATGGCAAGATATTTATGCCATGAGAGCATGTGGGAACCAAGACTGAATGACCGACAGCCTTTTCAACCCTTGTCCCTCACCCTCGCTTTGTGCAGGACCCTGGATCCTAAATGTGGTGGAAAGAGTCACCCAGCACTGCTTCTGCCTTTGTCTCTTTCTTCTTTCGTTTTTGTTGAATACAGGTAAGTTAAATGTAAACAAGGCTGTTTCACTGTAAGTGAATATTTTCTGGAAGTGGTCAAGGAGGCTGTGATAAAGGATTCGCTAGCACATGCTATCACGAGTGTCTTGGTCTTCAACCCTCTTCCAAGGGGAACAGGGGCATTCTTCAGATGAGCTTCAGGGCTGTTGGGGGGAGCACAGAGCCTGTGCTCTGCTATTTCTCACTCTTTTCCTTTTGAAATTTTGTGTAAGATTTAATTTGGGGAAAAAATAGGTTTAATGACTAAAAATTATTAAATTGTTCCAGGCACTGGGGCTGAGAGCCCCAATTGTCAGTGTTTATTTTTCTAATGGTTATTATTTCTTTAATTCTTGCTTCGATTCACATGTCCTTATGCACACACACATGCACACAATAGTTTCTAGGTATTTAAAAAACAAAATGTAATCATGTTTTACATTTGCAATCTGCAAGTTTCTTTATGTGGCAATTTACCATGATCATCTTGGCATGCCAGAACATATAAGCTTACTTCATTTAAAAATGGTTTTGTAACATTCAATGGTATGAAGATAACATAACAGATTTCACCTATTGTTGGATAATGAAGTAATCTCTCAATATTTATCATTACAAATTATGCAGCAAAAGTTTTCATCGTAGATACACAGTGTTTCTGCAGGGTAGAATCTTAGAAGTAGAACAAAAGGGTTTAAGCTATTTACACTTAAACTTTTGATATGGACTACCAAGTTACACTCAAAAAAGAGGGGTCTAATTTAAAATTCTACCAATGGTATGAGCATTTTCTATACCAATACCCCAGCCAAAATTCGTCCTTAACAATCAGTATAATTTCTGCTAATCATGTGGGTGACAACTGATATTTTATTTTCCTTTAATTTCCATGATCATTGAGGATTATCATCTTTTCAAATATTTGTTTATCATTTATAATTATTCTGTTTGTTGCTTTTTCACAAACTTGTGTATTTTTTCTGCTTTGTTGCTTAACATTTTCATATTTTCAGAAATTTGCCCATTTTGTCCCAGTTACTTGAGTGGTATATTTTATGTTACTGTCTATAGTTCACCTTCTAACTTCATTTATGTTTTATTTTATTTTTTTTACTGTACAGAAGTAAGTATTTATGTACTGAAATTTCTCATTCTTTTCTATCTGACTGTAAGGTGATGTGACTTGCTTAGGAGGACCTTCTTCACTATAATATTTAAAAAATATCCCTTAAAAATACTATCTTATATTTATTTTTGTTACATATTACTTTAGCAAATGGCAAGAATATAAATATTTTCCCCAAGTATACAGTCTGTTTTGTGTGTGGTATTTTTTGTTTTTTCCAGGTAATATGATATTTTAATTTTTAAATTTATTTTACTTCATTAGAGAAGTTGTGGGTTTACAGAACAATCATGCATAAAATACAGGCTGACCATATACCACCCTACATAACACACTGCATTGGTGTGGAACATTTGTTACAATTTATGAAAGTACATTTTTATAATTGTGCTATTAGCTATAGTCCATGGTTTAACTTAGGGTTCACTGTTTGTGGAGTACAGTTTCATGGATTTTTTAAAAAAATAATTTTTATTGTTACCATATATGTAACCTAACTTTTCCCGTTAGTCCTATTCAGACGTACATTTCAGTGCTGTTAATTCTGTTCACAATGTTGTGCTACCTTCACCACCATCCATTATCAAAACATTTCCATCATTCCAAATAGTCAACCTTTACATTTTAAGCCTTAACTTCCCATTCCCTATGCCAACACTATCACCTGGTAACCTATATTCTAGATTTTTATTCTATGAGTTTGCTTATTCTAATTATTTCATATCAGTGAGATCACACAAATTTCTGATTCTTTTCCCAAATGTAAAGAAAATTTTTGAGTAATTCATCATTTCTCTATTGTGTTCACATGCCACATTTTGCTTTGGGTACATGGGAATCCCCTATATATTCTATGTGATTTTTCTTTAACCTAAGCTTCTTTGAAGATAAAATGGAAAAAATAAGACAATGAGGGAATATACAGAAGAATTTGTCACTGTACATACAAAACAACAGATCTTACACTGATGAAAGACATGTCTAAAAAGTTTTTATATTACTTCAATTAAAATTTTTTTTTTGTATTTTATTTGTTATTCTTAAAACTAGTGTTTTTTCATTTTCTTATTAATTTTATTTGGTTATTTTGTTGGCTTCATTTTTGGAGAGGTTTTAGATCACAGAAGGGCCACAACTGTGACAGGAGAGGATCACTGGTGCAGGATGTCAGTGATGAGGGGATGTTTAAAGAGGGGTGCATCTGGCGCATGCCTCTAAGGCATATGAATATATTCAGATATTCATGGGGCCTTGTCTTGGTGGGTAGAGATCCAAAAATAACTGAAAGAATATTGAATTCCCATCCTGGGGAGTCCTGCTACATTCTCTAAGAAAATGGCAAGAATCCCCTGAGTACAACAAGGGCAGTGACTAGTCAAAGAAGACAGCCATTATGCCACGGCCTTGATATTGATGGTTGTACTTAATGAACCTTTTCTTGTGAAATTGAAACTTAACCTAATATTATATATTGCCTAAGAGTTACCTCCTGAAAGCTTAGTTGTTGCTCAAATGTGGCCTCTCTCTAAGCCAAATTCAGCATATAAATGTATTACCTTCCCCCCAGCATGGGACATGACTCCTGGCGATGAACCTCCCTGGCACTGAGGAATTATTACCAAGTGCCAACTAGCAATGCATCCAGAAAAAAATCTTGACCAAAGGGGGCAGATATTAAATACAAATGAGTTTTTAAGGCTAGAGATTTCATAGTGAGTTGTGAAGTCATTCCAGAGGTTATGCTTATGTACATCTCAGCAGAATCTCATTGCCACAGTAAACAGTACCTCAAACAGTGGGGTTCCTGAGGGCTTTAGAGACATCCAGACACTATAAGCAGGGCAGACAAGCTCAGGAATTTGGTACCCTGTCAGTGGGCCTTACTGTGGAATTTATGCTCCCCAGTGTAACAGAGTTAGACTCATTTATAGTTTACCTACACGTGACTCTACTGTCCCTTTTATTTGAACCTATAATTAAATATATGTCCCAGGGACTTAAATTTCTGTACGTGTTAAATATGTGTCCCAGAGACTTAAATCTTTGGTCCATTCATGTGCCAGTTGAGCCCTGAATCTCAGCAGAGGTATAATACCTATTCTCCAGTTCATTGGACTTACCCAGGACAGCTAACAAGGAGATGATGAAGGACAATGCCCATCCCAAGGAGCAGAGAGCATCTGCAACTGCCAGCAAGATAGCTCTATCCATCTGCCTCATGGGATCTAAGCCCCCTCTCAATTAGAAACAGAGTGGGCATCACTGTCCTCAAATCCTCAAGATTGGGGAATGAACACTGGGCTAAAGTAGATTTATTATTACTCTGTTATAGACATTATTATTCTAACAATGGAAGAACTTTTATCATTGATATAAAAGCAGTGGCCACAAAAGGTTATGAGGGGAAGGAGAGGGAAGAATAGGTATAATATGGGGGCATTTTTGGGACATTGGAATTGTCCTGCATGATATTGCAATGACGGATACAGAGCATAATATATTTTGTCATAACCTACAAAATTGTGTGGGATAGAGTGTAAACTATAATGTAAATTATAGTCCATGGTTAGCAACAATGCTTCAATATGTGTTCATCAATTGTAACAAATGTACCACACTAATGAAGGATGTTGTTAATGTGGGAAAGTGTGGGAGGGATAGGGGATAAAGCATATGGGAATCCCCTATATTTTTTATGTAACATTTGTGTAATTTAAAGTTTCTTTAAAAATAAAAATTAAAAAATTAAAAAATTAAATTTTTCTCTCTATATTTAATTGACTTCTGAACTCCATATTTTGTTTCATGAATCTATTTATTACTGTACCAATAGCAAGGTGTTCTAATTAATTTAAAGTACATTAAATTTCCTATTCATTGGTCTTTTAAAATTGTTTCTTGGCTCTTTTCAACATTTTATCTTCCAAAAGAATGTTAGTTTGTCAGGCCTGAAAAATATTCAGTTGAATTTGGGTTGAAATCATATTTAAATTACAGATTAACATGAAGGAATCGGTAGTTTTAAAACATTGAGTTTTCCTTATCAGATATGTGGTATCTCTCTCCACTTATTCTGGTCTTTACCTTTAGTGAAGTTTTCTCCAAATAGATATTGAACTTTATGTTGTTGTTAGGTTTATAATTATTGTTGCTATTGTGATTTTGATCTTTGAAAACATATTTTCTAATTTGTTTCCTTGAAATATTTTTCAATTTTTTATTCAAATGAATGCTATTGACTTTTGCATACTTATTTTGTAATTAATTACCTTTACATTCCCTAATTTGCCATAACATTTTTTTAGGTGATATTTTGGAGCCATTTTATTCTTATAAATGTGGATGAGTTACAAAGTAATTACCAATGCCCATTTGGTCCCCAATCTTTAACAATAGATGGTGCACACATACATCGCTTGGAGCCCAATCTCAGATGTTTTCCCGGGCCTTTCTCCTGCTTGTCTGTACTCTTTTCTGGTCCTGCTTCTCTCCCTTACCCATATCCTGGTTCCTATTCTCCTCTTGTTTAGGTAACCCATTAGGATCCTATGTTGCAATTTCACCTCTATATACTCCCTTTGTCTCAGTGTACCTCTAGATCACTAGTATGAGATTACACTCCCCAGCCTCCATAGTTCAGATCTCTGCCACCTACCCCTCTTTCTGGGCTAGACAAGAGAAACTGCAGCAGTGAAACTCAGCAGCCCCATAGCATCCTATTTGGTGTTTCCAAATACTTCCACAGATTGGCTTAACAATAATAGTAACTAATTCATTGAGTGTTTGCTAGATTCTAGGCATTTGCTGAGGTTCCAGGGAAAGAGCTGTGGATATTGCAGACATTATGTCTACTCTCATGGAACTTGTATTTTATTGGGCAGTCAGACATTGAAGGAAAAGTCTTCCATACTTTTCTAGGGGTCCTTGTTACTGCTGGGATTCTCTAGGCTTTCAGACCTTTATACTATCTCTGTGCAGTTGGCCTTTGCCTCTTCTTTCAATGTTTGGGAGAGTGGAGAGTGAATATCAAATGGAAATGAAAACTATTTTCATTAAAATGAAATAATAAATTCTGCTTGAACTTTGAACTTCTGTGCATCTTTGATATAGTATTTGAACATACTGTTTATTTTTATATATAGTCACCATTTCCCCTACTTGTTTGGAAAACTCTATAGGAGCAAGGGCTTAGCTCATACACATCTCATTCTCCAGAGTGTAGCCAAGACTTTTGCACAGTGTTGATGCTCAGTAACTATTTGTTGCCTCTTTGGATGGGGTAACTTGATACTATACCTCAAAATCTTATTTCATCTCATTTAGTTGGTTCCCTAAGGCACTTCAAGTGACAACTAACTGCACCTTCCTTGAGGTTTGGAGTTTTCAAAAAGCAAGGGGAAAATGGGCATTGATAAGTGGAGATGGCAGCAATTGTGGTCTTGGGTGGCATAGTTTGTTGTGTTAAATGGGAGAACTCACTCTCATCTGTGGTTTGCTAATTATTGTTCCCCCTCCCTTGGAGAAAAAAAGAAGAAGAAATTTCTTTTAAAGGAAAGCCAAAAAATTATTATAGATCTTTCCTTTTGACATTCCTAAACAAGAACAGGCTTAGATGGTGTCATTTTCAATTCTTGCCCTAACTGGTATTGTTGGCTTTTTATTTTTCAGATTGCCCTGAATTTAGGCCCAATTTTATTTGTGTGTTAGGTAAACACTAACATTACAGAGAACAACCAAGATTTCTTAACTATCTACTTCATATTCAGCATATTATTTTGTCTTCTGAGTTGGTTTAGCAACTAACTTTAGTTATGATGTTAGTTATCCTTAGAGTTTTTCTTTTCCTAAGGACGGACTAACATCTTAGGCCCCAGAGACAAAGAATCCATGAGGATTTTATTTGGAATTTTCCTCTTATTATCCCCATATGGCAAACTCACAACTCAAAAGAAAACTAGATGTTGTACTATATGATTCAGAGATCTGCACTTTTGTTTTAGATTTTATATGCTTTCTTTCTAGATTTTCTTTCTATCCCTCTGCTTAAAAATCCCTTTTTGTACTGAGGAAATTCACAGAATAAGTTTCATAAGGAGCTTATGAATAACTTCAAAAATTTTTTTCAAGCTTCAAAAACTGCTTCAGGGATTTATAAAAACATAAGGGGAGGTTTGCTATTTCACTCATTCAAACCAGAAACATACTGAAGTTCTAACAGCTTAGAGTTGGACCAAAATTCTCTCAGAGCAGATTTCAAATGGGGTAGAAATAAAATTTACAAATGTCATTTAAAATTCTAAGTTGTCCTTGTCATAATCAGAGGGGTGACAGAGAACTGGTCTAAGAGCAAAGAATAGTCACAGAGCAGTACATTTAAACCTGTTCCTCATTTTGTTTTGATTGACTGACCATTTTAGCTCTCTTTCCTAGGATGCCAAATCCATTCAAGATTAGATGAAAAACATCTTGTCAAATAAATTTGACATTCTTTATAATAAATAGCTGCATCTAGTGTATGACAAAGATTGAGAAAAGGATGATCTAAAGCCACGTAAACGTATCTCAGGGGACCTGTCATAATAAGAATTTGAAGACAATATATATTAGAGTATCCTAGGTTGGATGCCTTACTCAGGTGTAGCTCATTTTATTTTATTTTTAAAAAATTATTTATTTATTTAAAAGAAACTTTAGATTACATAAATGTTACATAAAAAATATAAGGGATTCCTGTATGTCCCACTCCTTCTCCTTCCCACACTTTCCCACATTAACATCCTTCAGTAGTGTGGTACGTTTGTTACAATTGATAAACACATATTGAAGCATTTCCACAAACTATGGATTATAGTTTACATTATAGTTTACACTCTGTCCTGTGCAATTTTATAAGTTATGACAAAATATATAATGCCTATATCAGTCATTGCAATGTCATGCAGGACAATTCCAATGTCCCAAAAATGCCCTCTCCCTCCCCTCAGAACCTCTGGTGGCCACTGCCTCCACATCAATGATAAAAGTTCTTCCATTGCTAAAATAACAATAAGTCTATAGTAGAATAATAGTAAGTTTACTTTAGTCCATTGTTCATTCCCCGATCTTGAGGATTTTGGGATGGTGATGCCTACTCTGCCTCTAACTGAGAAGGAGCTTAGATCCCATATGGCTGATGGATGGGACTCTCTTGCTTGCAGTTGTAGACATTCTTGGTTCTTTGGTATGGTGGTTGTGCATACTCAACTCCTTGTTAGTTGTCCTGGGTGAGTCCAATGCACTGGAGAATAGGTGTTGCAACTCTGCTGAGATTCAGGGCTCAAAATGGCACATGGATGGAACAAAGATTTAAGTCTTTTGGACATACACCTATCAAGTATAGTAGTAACTATAGGTTCAAATAAAAGGGGAAGAAGAACCATGTGTAGGGAAACCACAAATGAGTCCACTTCTGTCACACTGGGGAGCACAAGTTCCAAGGTAAGGCCCATTGTGAGGCATCAAACTCCTGAGCTGTCTGCTCTGCCTATAGTGTCTGGATGTCTCCAGAGCCCTCTGGAGCCCTACTAAGTAAGGCAATATTTACTGTGGCAGTCAATGAGATCCTGCTGAGATGTACATAAGTATAACCTCTGGAATGACCTCCCAACTCATTTTGAAATCTCTTAGCCATAAGAACTCATTTCTTCCTTATGGTCAAAGTCTTTTTCTGAACGCATTGCAAGTTGTCACTTGGTAATAATCCCTTGGTGCCTGGGAGGCTCATCCGTGGGAGTCATGTCCCATGCCGGGTGGAAAGTAGTGCATTTATATGCTGAATTTGGCTTAGAGAGCGGCCACATTTGAGCATAAAGGGGGCCCTCAGGAGGTAATTCTAAGCAACATATAATACTAGAGGTGTAGCTCATTTTAAAGCTGGGTTTATACATTACTTGCCAAATGAATTGGCAAATGAGTTTGTGAGAAGAAAATGTATTTGTAAGGAAAAAAAAAAAAGAGAGAATCAAGGATTTTGACTTCAAGTATTTTCATAGGGTGCAGTTACCAAATAAATATAGAAGAGTAATTATAGCCGGAGAGAGTATGGTGAGAGAGATGTATGGTAAACCCAATATATTTGATTTTAACCATCTGATATTGCCCTTCTGTAGTTTCTGAAGAGACAGCTGACATTTAAAAATTCATGCATGCTGTTTTACCTTTGCCAATTATACTTTTCGTTTCCTGAAATAAATGAACTGGTTTTGTGTCCAAGGTCAAACATGAACGTAAAAGTCAAGCGGTTGCTCAGGCACTGGTGTACTTTTTTTTTTTTTTAACTTTATTTTGTACATTTAATAATTGGTGGTGTACTTTTATTAATACTATTAAATATGCTATCTCTCCTTCCCCACCTTCAGACTTTTTTGGGTGGCCTTGCATTTTTGTGTGTTTTTGAATTAGAGGATTCTTAAATCCTTTCAGGAATTAAGAGCTAGTTCTGGAGTGAAATTATAAATAACAATTGCTAATTTTTATTGATACCAGGAGCTAGGTACTCTGCTAAACATTATATACACATTATTTAATTTAATCTACACAGCTACTCCACGTGGTAGGTATTATTATTTCTGACATTGTACATATGAAGGAGTTAAGACACCAACAAGTTAAGTAACTTGCCTAATATCATGTACCAGTAAATGGCAGAGCGAAGATTTGAACCCAGGCACAATGACTACAAAGCCCTGGTCTTAACCTCTGCCTTATAGTACCTTTTTTCCTGCCTAATAAAGCAGTAATACTTTACTGCTGGATCCAAAGCAAAGCCAGAAAATTTGTGTACTTTGGTGTAGTAGACACTTAGTTGTGTACACAATGGCCATTTCCATCTGCCTCCAAGTTTATTCAGGTGTTGGACAGCCAAGAACTGTAAGAATTTCCTCAGCACCAGGATATTAAATATTGATTAGTCTAAGCTGAGACTGGTAAATCCATTATTATGCTACTAATTGTGTTAGGAATGGCCTTGTAACACAATTCTTGGCAATATGACGTAAAAGTAATTCTACATGGTGAGTTCTGGAAAAGTGTACTTTGCTTTTAAAAATATATAAGGAAGTGCTGCACCCTGTTCTACCCTTCAGAACATTGTTGGATGGAATGTGAAGTTTGGAGTGGCTGCAGCCAGATTGCAACATGAGGACACTAGTTTGAGGACAAAAGACAGTCCACTGAGGATGTTGGAGCAGAAGGCTAGAAAGAACTTGTGTACTTGAGGATGTTATGAACTGCTGAATTAATAATCCTGGAAGCATCTACCTCCAAACTTCTTTCTTTGGAGAAAATAAGTGTGGCCAAGTGATTAAGCCATTTTGAGTTGTTTTATATTCTTTGTGCCCTAAACATTCTAGCTGATACATCTGGATTCCAGATTATGCCCTACTCCCATATCTTGCAAATCTTATTCTCTTAAAGGTGATATAACCCTATGTTTTTCTGTATAGTTTGTGTTAGGTTAGAAACCAGCTATAATGTTTTTCTAAACAGATGTTTGAGACTTTCCCAAAGAGAGGTATTTTGAAAAAAGTGAATAGTTTTGACTTTAAAAACTAAATATTTACACTCTTTCCAAGTCTCCAAAGCTGTTCAGGAAGAAAATTGTGAGTGAATGTTCTATCATATAAAGAGTGGAATAAACAACACACATGAAAACCCTCAGGGGATTGTCAAACTACATGAAACTTTACACATCTTTAAGCAAATCTACAGAGCCCAGTGCAAAATGAGCAGTAAGATCTCTGAGTGAGTTTGGGACCCTCCCTGGGGAATTCACCCTTCTCTTGGGAACATCCATCTGTGATTGATGGTACTTATCCATAAATATGTTAGTATTCTCATCACAAGATGTTTTAAAGAATTCAAATAGTGTAGATGAGTTTCCAAGTTGAAGTTTAAAATATTCTCGGCTTTGTTTATCTCTAACTCCATATATGAACAGACCACAACTGAATGGAAAGTGTTCATAAAAGCAAAGCACAGGTTTTTATTTTATTTATTTCTTGTTTTTGCATTTTTGCAGCATATGCAATGTATCTTACAAGGGCTAACGGCTGTTCCCAGCCCTTTTCATCTGTGGCCTGTAGTCACCAGCTGCGACGTGTCTTCCATGTTGGTAGTGTGCATGTAACATTTCACAAAATGGAACGCAGGGTGCTTTCTTTTGGAATATAATCCCTTGGTGTCAAGGACCATTTCTTAGCATGGTTCACTAGTTTTTATTTGGATGGAGCATCTCAGACCCAATACTCCATAAATGGGCTCAACGTTGTCTCTAGGACTGACTCAGATAACATGGAAAGTTATGTGTCCATCTTTTTCCTTGATCCATGGAACCAAATACAGTGCGTCAGTTGACCCTTTCCAAGCATCTTTGTTTCTTGAAATAAACGACAGACAAGACGTCTGATCATTTAGTAAATTTCCCTTCTAGGTAGCTCTGCTTTAGTCAGTAATAAAGGATGGGGAATTTAGCTGTTTATGTGTGTCTCCCTCAGTAGATGGTGAATTTGTTGAGGACAAAGTCTCTTGTAGTTTTGAATCTCCAGACTGTAAACACAGTGCCTGGCCTGTAGTAGCAGCTGATCCATAAATCTTTTTTATTCTTTACAATTGCATGGGGCTATTGAGAAAGATCTAGTCAAACACACCAATATGTCCTACCCTGATCTTTTGCCTGAGTATAGAATGAGCTAAGTAAACTTCAACCCAGTTGGTTTTCTTCCTGTGGCCAAAGATTTCAAGGGGGATAGATGTTCTCCTGGAATTGATTTATCCTGCACAACAAAGGCAATAAGCCAGTTGTGTATTTGTAGGAAATCCATGGTGCTCTTGTTACAGCTCTAGGAGCCAAAGTGAAAAATCCTCCCCTTCCTTCTAAGCAATGCATTTCCAAATTGGCAGACACATAATAGGCCATGTCTTATAGTTACTAAAGAATGGAAAACTGGAGAAATGTTTAATTTAGGCTTATAGTTGCCTGATTAACCACAAACGATACAAAAATTGAAAATCTAATAAGGAAGCTGGCATGGCACATAGGATTGAGGCTTTCATAAAACCAATCAACATTTTAAGACAGAAATGTATTAGATGTAGTACTTGTGATTTGACAAGATTAACCATCCTCCCTCCGACAAGGTACCTAATGTAATCCCAGAGATGAGAAATTCCCAAATGTTATGTGGTTCATTTTGCCTCTCCTAGAGATCAAAATTTAGGATGCTGTTACATGGGTAGTTATAAACAGAATGTATTTGTTGGAATATATTATCTTTTATGTTCATAAGATACCTTCCTTCTTAAAGTGCCCTGGGAAATATATAAAAATATTAAAACACATTACCCTGTGAAGGAAACCAAAACAGAGTAGAATGAAGCAAGGGGAAGAAAGTTGGCTCAGAATATGAAACTCGACTCTTATTCCTTGAAAGGGGCCAGGGGATCTTTAGCATTTGAACAGGCCAAAAGGAACATTTGCTTTAAAATCTGAATTATTTTCCCCATCAGAATTACTTTGTAAGCACTTAGCTTTGGGGTAGTGTCTGTTAGCACTCAGGGATTCATAAGCAACTGGGATTGCATTAGGAGAAACTGAAGTATTGTTCAGTTTTATTTCTGACCCCCGCCACCCCCACCGCACCCTTCCAGCAAAGCACTAATTTCTCAATATTACACTTCAGTGAACAGTCACTGGAGAGCAGGAAGTTGAGAAATAAGATTATACTTATAAGGCTAAAAGTCATCATAGCTATCAAGGTGGGAACCATGGATTCGGACAAAGGCCATCCATTCCAATGAGCCAAGGATGCCCCCCTTAACTACCACGGTGCAGCGCCCTCTACTGGTGGTATAAGATCAAGCCGTAGAGAGCCTTGAACATTTTACTTGATTACTGTATTTGGTCTTTATTCTATATGTAGGTCAATGGTTTTCAAACATTTTAAAGATGGTGGAATGCTTTTGAAAATGAAAATTTTCCAATACATCAAAAAGATAAAAGTGAATGTGCCAATATACTAAACAGGGGGGCTCAAAATAATGACAGATGGAAGTGAAAGTGCTTTAGTAGAAGGCTGCAAGGATGCGGACCCCAGCTCCTCAGCTGTGCTCTCTGCAGTGGCCCCGAGACACATCCATGGCACTCCTAATGCTCAGGTTAACAACAGTGACTGCAGGTAAGGGGAAAACTGGAGTTTTCCCCACAGAGCCATGTTCTGTGGAATGGGGTATCCTAGAGTGGTTTCTCTAGTACCCATTGCAGCATGGATGGGAAGAGGGAGTCCACAGATGACTCAGTCGTAAGGACACTGCACTGTCCAAGCTTGATCTGATGAAGGCCCGCTCTGGGCAGTGGAAACAGCAAAAGGTAGCTGTGAAGGCAGAATGAAGAATAAATGGTTGCAAGTGAAGCGTTACAACAGGGCAGAAGTTAAATATTTCAGATAAGAATATTTTCCACTTAAAAAAAGGTGTCAGAGTCTAAAGGTTGTTTGCTGAATTATTTTGAGTTCATTCCATGCCTTTTCTTTTAGAGCACTCTGTTGGTTAAAAAAATCATGTTTTCCTTCCATATTTCACTTTAAAAGGCAGATTTAAGAAGCAAGATATACAGAACATGCTGTAATCCATAAGCACTCAAGCATTAACTAAAAAAGCACATGATTAATTTAAATCTCAAAAAGGTCTGTCACTACTCTCTGCTATCAAACCAATAGGAGATTGATGGTGCACCACCGGACCCAAGAGGGAAACTACAGGGTGGGGAGTGAGTGGCAGAGCTGTGGTTCCACAAATCTGATTGCAAAAATGTACTCCTGGTTGAAAGAATCAATGGAACATTTATGTTGTTTATATCAAACTCTTAAATCTCTTTCACCTCTTGATGTCAACCAATCAGACTGTGTAATTTTTGAAACATTTTCAGTACAGAGTTAGATGGATATGTTCCTGTGTAGATGGATGGACTCCCCCCAAATGATTACAATTTAGACCCAGAATCATAAATCATTTTTAATTGACTAAAGCTGGTCCCCAAAGAAGTGTAATCAAAATATAATGCTGGCTAATGAATCCACTGCTAAAGACAATTGTAGCACTTTCAATGGATGTCATTGTTTATAAACTGCCACAAATTGTTTCAGTTAATTCCATTTGGATTTATGAATAAACATCCATGCTCCTTAGGGCTTTCTAACCTGCCTTCGCCTCAGCAAATCTGCCTCAGCTCCTTCAATCCAGGATATTTTTTCTCCAGATACATGATTTATACACTAATGATTTTCTAATTTCTGTTTTATAAAAGCCTATCTCGGGAGACATCATATTCTTGGGTGGTTGAAACAGTCTATGCCTAAAATATATGAGAATGACTAACAGTAGGAGACACTAATGCAAAGAGAAACTGTGATTTGATGAGCTGTTTTTTGAAACAAGTTACAACCTTGACATGGTTGGGGTGGGGGTGGGGGACTCCAGCACCCTCCTGGCTCCAGGATTATGCCAGAAACTGCAGGGAAGTAGTTCTTTAAGCCACAAGAGTGTGAAATCTTTCTAAAGCCTCTTGGAAAGCCAAAGGGGAATCCTAATGAACACCAACTGTACTACAATTCCCATTTTACAGCACACAACGTTGGTGATGGCATCTTAGAGCATAATTAAGTCAAATCGGAAGGGGGTTTCCAGTAAGGAAATGGTTCTCCTGGCTGAGAGAGCGAATACTCATTTAGGTAATATTTATCCTTGGTTGACAATGTGCAAGCAAGCACCATGGAGTTTATAAAGGGGAGTGCAAGAAGCAAAATATTGAAAATGTTTTGAGTATTCTGTGATTTCCTTCTGTGGTATGATGAAACATCCACTTTGGGATGAGAGAAGAAAAGGGAAAATTATGTTTGCACATTTAAATTTCTCTCAATAGAGGACTAAAAAAAAAAAAAAAAAGGGCAATACTATCCCTCCAAAAAGATAACATAGTTTTCAAATAGCAAGTCGCTTAAATTAACCAAGAGAGCAATCTTATAGAAGAGAGCATTGCCTTTAAAATCAAATTTCCCTTGAGTACTCTTTCTCTCCTCTTGAGCTTCATAAAATGGAAAAGGCATCCCCCACTTTCTTCCAATGACCTGCACGTTGTAATTTAAAAGTGCCGATTGAAGAAAGAACGGCAACATCTTTAAGCTTTGGAAAGAGAAATCGGGAAATATAACCAAGTAACTTTGAATGAACTCCTACTGAAGGTGCTTCTAATGTGCAATGCACCCCTTGAAGCTGACTGCTTGACCTTCCTCCTCTTGGCTGCTGACATACCTTCCCACTGACTTGGCTCTGTCCCTGCAATGTCCCTCTATCCCGGAGGAGCCAGTTTATTTGCAGGTGTGGCTCCTCCCAGTCAGCCTTACTAGGCAGCAGTTGGCTGTGGCATGGGACAAGTAGCATGTAACTGCCCAACTCTTTGTGAATTGTTCCTCATCCCACTTCTTTGATTTATTTATTTCATTTATTTTTATTTTTTTAAAAGACACTTAGATTGCATAAATGTTACACAAAAATATAGGGCTTCCCCCACTTCTTTAATTTTTAAAGACTGTGTTTGGATTCCAGAGCTTCTGATGCATGGAGCAAAATGTGCAGTTAAGGACATCAGGAATATCAAATGGGGTTATGTCAATGAAGGGGTTAAAGGAGACATTTTACAGGCATTTAGCCTCAAATTAGTACTCTGGAATGTGGGGAATGTTTTAAACTTAAAAAAGCTGAGTTGGATATTATAATACATGGTAACTTTTTAAATGTTAGGGTTTCATATCACAGAGCATACACACTGGAAATTAAATGACCCATTGTTTTGAAAGTTCTGCTGTTCAGATAGTTACCTAAGAACTAGTTACGGATGATTTAAAGACAGGGAAGGAGACCTTAAAAGCCTTGTGTGTGATTTGAGGTTCTGCTTCCATTACTTTTTATAAAACCTGGAGGAGCAAAATTCCCAAATGTTGGTCTGAAGATTTAGGGCTAACTTTACATTGCCTTTGGGTCAGGCGGGTGTTTAATTTCTCGGAAGGTGGGAGAAAATGAAATAGAGCAAATACAGTTACAAATTGGTTTTCAGTATGCCCTTTGTTGAAAACGTACATCAGGTAGGTTTTTAAGTGTTAGAGATTTCCACTGTGGAAAATTGGACTCTAAGCTCTTTGAGACTATGAAATATATCTTATGTCTTCCTTGCAAACCTCACACTATTGCTTTGCTTGGCTAAAGGAGGTAGATAGAGATCTTTGAAGAGAGGCAGAGTGAGCCTTGCAACTGGAACAGTGGTCCAGTGAGTGGGCAAACTGGTACTACCCCAAGAGGGGCTGGTTCACAAAGCCCACCTTGTTCCAAATGTTTCCCCCCACACTTTGACGTTTTCTCTCACCAGCAACTTTCCCTTGCCCCATTCCAGCGATTGCTCCTTCATGAACTTTAAAATCCCTCCTTCCCTCTGTTAACTCCCTTCCTTACTTCCATAAAGCCACATGAAGCTAGGTCCTGGGCTAAGGGGAGCGAGGGATGGGGGGCAGCGGGGGAGTCAAATTCTCCATGCCTCCTTTCTCTACTGTCCTTCACTCCGCGCTT
Source organism: Tolypeutes matacus (assembly GCA_026826555.1). Classification (NCBI taxonomy): domain Eukaryota; kingdom Metazoa; phylum Chordata; class Mammalia; order Cingulata; family Chlamyphoridae; genus Tolypeutes; species Tolypeutes matacus. Next base: position 2,321,336 of record JAKSZT010054583.1, read on the forward strand.
TCCTTTTCTTTTTCTGTTCTGCCTACTTCAAAAAGGATTTAAGATAGTCGTGCTTTTATTAATTTATTGACTTAGGGAGGGAGAGGAAAAATCCAGGGCAACGGCTCTTGCCTTTTTTTCTGCCTCCATCCCCACAAGTAGATACCCTCCTTCACGTGGTCAGCTTTGATGGGTTTTCTGTAACTTTCTCTCCCATGAGGAATGTACATTGCAAAGCAAGTAGGTGGGAATATGCCATTATGGTCCCTATTGTGTCTGCCCGCAAAACATGTAAAGAATTCATGATTATAAGATATTTTAATAATTCTTAGTAACAGATTATTTGATACCTTCCAAATGACCCAGATTTGTCATGGATTCCCCTATGGAAGATACTAGTCAGCCAGGGATCAACATGGAAGCAACTGGATCTTTTTTTTTTTCTATTTTTTTTGGTGCAAGAAGATTTGATAATAAAAACAGCAAGCACCTAGAGTAGAGTTTTGGTAGCATGATTGAATGGAAAACTTTATCCCCCTGAAAATAATACTGTATGGAATGCTAAATAAAAAGTTTTGTACAGGGTTTTCCTTGCAATAGAGTAGTCCTCAGTTATCCCAGGATGATGCAGCAGATAAATGAAAGATGGTTTGGGAGAGCTAAGAAGCGCACTGCTGGAGAAGAAAAAGATGCAGAAAGTGATGTTGAAGTAAAAGGAGAGTTTTTACAAGATATAAATGAGTATGTCTTAATGCAAAGTGTCCTTCAGGCATCTGCTTATTTCCTCAGGCAAAAACTCTATAAATAACTAGCATACCTCTTATGCCATTTTGAAAGCTCATCTACAATTGTCATGCTTTATTTAATCACACTTCCACTTTAGGAAGATATTAGGACCTGCCAGAATACATGAGAAGAGAACATAAATAGTGGGATCACTATTGTCTTATACAAGATCGATCTCTATGCCTCCCTTTAACCATCTCTCTACCTATGTAATCATCTATCTAATGGTTCGATTTCTACTGTGAGTTAGAATACTACAAGATTTCACAGTTTTCCAGGAACCTCATATAACTGGCTTGAGGTTTCCCCAGACAGGATTTACATTAGACCGTATTGTATGCTTTAGGTTTTCGAGCACCCCAGGAAGTTTTCCTCTCCTCCCTTGCAAATGCCTACCCAATTTACTGCATTTATTTATTGATGGTTTGGTAGTCACTTGAACCACTGTTCTAATGCAAAAAAATCAAGATAAGCTTGATTTTTCTTGCTGTAGTGTGAATAAATTTATTAAGAATCTTTGTGAGTACAGGATTAAAACGAGAAGGGTAGGTAGTTGTCTGCAGGAGATGGTAGGATCCAAAGGGGATGGAGTAAGGAAAATGAAAATTGGGGTCTTGAAATACTACATTGACAAAAGAGTACAGTTCTGTCAATGGCCAATGCCATAATTATTCTATGGGAGGATAAAGAGAAATTGTGATAGATTATCTCATGTGCCCGCTGTGCCTCTAGTTGTATGAGGAACTATTTTCAGTGGAATATGGATTGCCATAAACTGATGTGGTTTTGAAGGACTTTTGCTAAAAGCAGCCTTAGTTTTAAGAAGGAAAGGTGTTTGCAATAAGGAGCGAGGTTCTGTCTTTCTGTCATCATTAGAGAGATTGAGGTGGGGAGTGCAGGGCATTCAGGGGGCACAATCAAGCTTAAAAAGTCTGATGAGCATAAACAGCAAATAGAATACTCTGCTGTCCTAGTTCTGTAAGATATGTCAGTGTGACCATGGTACATAATAACTATAATTATAGGTCCCTGAAACATTTAATAGTATTGCTTTATTCTTTGTTCTTTTTATTATCCCTCCTCTCCCACCCCGTTAAACATTTAACTGTTCATGGGTATAGGCTTTATGGTTTAAATATAAAGCGGTATGTTTGAGCACATTCATTATTAGGTTAAATTTGTAGAAGTGGAATTGCTAGAGATTTTGATGCTTATTGTCAAACAGAAATGCAGAAGTGTTGTTCATTTATACTATTGCCAATAGTCTTTTTCCTCAAACATTTGCCAAAAATCGGTATTCTAATTCTCTTAGATATTTTTCAGTTGAGACATGAAAGATTAGATATCTAATTTAATTTTCTTAACTTATTGAATTGAATACTTTATTTTCATTTATTAATAAAGTACTTAAGGTACAAATTTTCCTCTAATCATCTTTGCCATACCTTTATATGTAGTTCCCATTGTTGTTATTCTCTAGTTTATACTATTAATTTTGATTTTGATTATTTTAGCTTAAGTTGTTTATGAGTGTTTTAAAATTGCTAAATGGTGTTACTAATTGCAATTAATTTTTAAAAATTTTTACAAGGTCACATATTGTGGCCTATATAATGTTACTTTTCAGAATTTTCGAAGTTTCCTTCATAGCAGTTTATTTTATACATTTTGGTAAACATTCTAAGAACACTTGGAAAGAATGTATACTCAGTTTGCAGAGTTTAGCAGGCATCTATGACTAAAACTTTTTAATATTATTGAAAACTTCTATAGTCTCATTTATTTGACAGACTTAATCTGTCAAAGATAAAGTCATTTACAATTGTGTGTGAGTTTGCCAAAGGACTGCCAATGCAAAGTACCAGAAATGTGTTGGCTTTTATAAAGGGGGTTTATTTGGGGTAAAAGCTTATGGTTCTGAGGCCATGAAATGTCCAAATCAAGGCACTATCACAGACGCTTTCTCACCAAGGTCACCTACAGGTGATCCTAGTGTCCTGTCACATGTTGAAGCAAGATGGCGGCTAATATCTGCTGAGGTCCCTGCCTTCCCCTCCAGAATCTACTGTCTCCCGGAGCTCAGCTGTGGGTGACCAGGCATAGGGCTTGTCTCTTTCTGTGCCCCCTCTCTCAGTCCTGGCTGTTCTGCTCTCTTCCTGAATTCAGCTGTGGGCTATCAGGCATATGGCTCATCTCTTCGGCCTTGAGCTGCTCCTTGGGCCCAGCCTCTTGGGGGCTCCATGCTTTAGCTTCCACTGCTAGTGATTCTCACATCCTCTCGCACATGGCAGAATCAAAATGTCAGCTTCCTTTCTCTGTATCTCCATTTATATAAAGCTCCAGTAAGAGGGTAGAGACCTAACCTGAGTCAAGCCTCACTGACATAGTCTAGTCAAAAGGGCTCCACACCCACAGGAATGGATTAGTTCAAGAACAAAATCATTTTCTTTTTGGGATTCATAAAATAACTTCAATGGGAGGCGGCTGTGGCTCAATCAGTAGGGCTCCCGTTTACCATGTGGGAGGCCCCGGGTTCGGTTCCCGGGGCCTCCTGGTGAGGGCAAGCCCGCCCGCGCGGCGTGGTTGGCTGACCCAGCGAGCACAAGCAGCAGGGGGGGGATAAATGAATAAATAAATAAAATCTTAAAAAAAAAAAAATAAAATAAAATAACTTCAAGTTGTCAAAAATTGCATTCTTAAAAATTATTCGCATATTTCTAATAGTTTTTGCTTTATATGCTTTAAGATTAGATATTTGGCACATCAATTTTTAGTTCTATAATATCTTTATTGTAGAGTAAACCTTTCATTGACATAAAACAACCTTATTTTCTTCATTTAATACTTTTCAAATTTGAATTCTACTTTGTCTAATATTAATATGGTTACTTCTTCCTTTCTTTTATTTTTTTATTTTATTTTTTTTTAAAGATTTTATTTATTTATTCATTTATCCCCCCCCTTGCTGCTTGTGCTCGCTGGGTCAGCTAACCACTCCATGCAGGCGGGCTTGCCTTCACCAGGAGGCCCCGGGAACCGAACCCGGGGCCTCCCATATGGTAAACGGGAGCCCTACTGATTGAGCCACAGCCGCTTCCCCCTTCTTTCTTTTAATTAGCATTTGCTTATCCTTTGAAAAACATTTTTTATGCCATTTTAATTTAGGTGTGTCTCTTGTAAACAACATATGAGGGGGGTTTTCAACTTTTGAAAAAATTGGCTTTAATTAGAGAGATTCTTAAGCTTTTATGGAGGAGTTTAATTCATTTACTTTCCTCAAAATAAGTAAAATGTTTGGCTTTATTTCTGCCATCTTATTTTATGTCTGCTTGCTGTCTTCTCTTTTGACGTTTCCATCTTTGCTGTACTGATTAGATTTTCTTAGTTCTTTTTTCTTTACTGCTTTGGAAGTTGTGAACTCCATGTTTAAATAACTAATGGCAACCTTTAAAAAAGTTAAATAACATATTTCAACCTGTATTTATCTATCAACAACATCAAGAATGAAACAGTATCTATTTATTCTTTAATAGCAGCATAAGAAAATTTCATGTTTTGACTTTTTTTCTTTACTCTATACCATCAAATTTGCTTGAAAAAAAAAAGGGTTAAATATTAAAATGCTGCGTATTAGAGTATAATAGAGAAAGGCATAAGAAATATAACAGAAGGGTTGAAGCTGTTTGTAAGCAATGGTAGAGGTAGGAATGGAAAAAATTTTGTTAGGTAGCTAGAGCAGAGGGGCCAATTTGAGGATTAATCTGTATGAATAAAATTAAACAGGTAGTTATTATCACATTGAAATGACTTGGACACATTTTCACAATATGGGTTTATTTGAGATGGTCTGATCTAGAATAAAGTCCATGTGGTGAGATAACCAATGGAAGGTGCATCAAAGAATTCAGCCTCAGCTGGGTGGCATGTACTGCTTTGTGACGGAGCCATGGGCACAATCAAGTCTCAACAAAATCTTAGCCAAAGTGAGCAGAAACAGGGATTCATCTATTTAAATGATACTCAATGGTGCCCGTGAGCAACTCGGAAAAAAACCCACTGGAGAGTAATAAAGTTGGATAGACTGTAAAGACCAAATGAAGGGACCAAACAAATTCTAGAGTTAAGAGTTAGGTTTGATATGATTGACTAAGAACACATTTCTGGTTCTAAAAAAAGGAAGTAACCTCTGGACCAACTGGAATCTATTACAGTACTCTGCCCCCCATTAGATCCTGGGAAGATTCTAACAACAGTCACAGGTTCCTCACCCTTGTGTGCAGTTTAGAAATTTTCCTTCTCAAGATAGGACTTTTGGTATATACAGGTGATCTTACTCCCACAAAAGGCTTTGTTTAAACTTTGTGTACAGTCTACCTACTCATGAGAGAGCCATGATTTGGGGCCATCTGTGGTATATTCATTGTGCTTTGTTACAGCCTGTTCTCTGCAAAACTACAGAAAATTTCTACTCCAATTTTTATGATTTTATAGGAATCTCTTTAATCATCTAATAAGATCTATGGTGAAACTATAACTTGCCTGACCAGTCCTCTGTTTATTGAAAAGGTTAAAAAATGATCTAAGAACATTTCTTTGGAAATGAACCAATATTTGCCTCACCAGGAACTAAAGCAAATGGGAGAATCTGGAAATATCAGTTAAATGTAGTTGGCAGGTCTATGTTTGTATGTGTCTCTGGGGAGATTGTGGTGAGGGAGGAAAGGGATATGTTTTCACCTGATATTAGAGAGAAGTGAAGGCTAGCAGGGTTACTCTGATTCCTCAAATCAGTTCTTTGTCTTTTCCTTTGACTTACTATACATGTTGCTTGTACATCTACCATAGCATTTTTGTGAGGTATAATTTATGTACAATAAAATTTATTCCTATTAAATGTACAGTTTGGTGAATTTTGACAAAATGGATACAGTCATGTAACTGTTACCACAATCAACATATAGAACATTTCCATCACCTTAAAATGTCCCTTCAAGCACCTTTGCAGACATTCACCTCAACCCCACTCCAAGGCCCTGGCAACCAATGATCTTTTTTCTGTTCCTATAATTTTGCTTTTCCTAGAATGTTATATAAATGGAATAATACAGTATGTAGTCTTTTACGTCTGGCTTGTTTCCCTTAGCTTAATGCTCTTCCAAGTCATCTGTGTCATTTTACAGTAGCACAACTCTTCTTATTGTGTAGTAATCCATTTTATGAATATACCACAATTTGGTGTTGTTTGTCTTCATAACAAATTGCTTCATTACCCATAAGGCATATGATACATGCTGGAGATAAGAAGGTAGCTAAGAGACAGTTCTGACTCTTCTTGAACTTGCATATAAAACAGACTATGTTAATATAATATGGCTGGATTAAGATAAAGTATACACAGGGTGTTCTGGAAATATAGTAAAGGGACCTTTAGAATAAGTTGAGTCTTTCTAGTGCATAAGAATTAGCATAAACAATATATAAACAATAGAGGTGGGGAAAAGCAGAAAAAGCAGAGGGGAGAGCATGAACAAGGCATGAAAACTGGCAACAACTTGGAAAATTATAGAAACTTTGCTAGAACACTAAGTTTGAAACTGGGTGTGGCAAAGGAGGCTGAAGAAATATGCAGCAGCCAGATCACGGGGGATTTTAACTGTCATAAAAAGAGCTTGTTCTTTATTCCATCATGTTAGAGTCATTGGTGTGTTTCAAGATTTGCGTTTTAGGTTAGACTAGGTTCAGTGTGGCAGACGGAGTAGGAGAGAAGAGTTTTAGATGGCCATTGCCTTGTTGCAGGTCAGGATGATGAAGACTTGAATGAGCACAGGAGTCCTAAGGACAGAGAAATTAGGATCAATTTGGGAAATAATAACAAATGAAAAGAAGAATTTGGTGATCCAGTGATGATAGATGGTCCAGAAAGAAAAAGAAGTTGACTCCCTGTTGAGTGAAATAAGCCAGGCACAAAAGGACAAATATTGTATGATCTCTCTAATTTGAAATACTTAGAATATGCAAACTCATAGAGTCAGAATCTAGAATATAGGTCATCAGAGATGGGGTGGGGGTAGGGAATGGGAAGTTAAAATGCACAGGGTTCCTATTTGGAATGATGGAATGTTTTGGTGATGGATGGTGGTGATGGTAGCACAACATTGTGAATGCAATTTTTAAAAATACAATTTTCTTGAAGTATATAATACATACATGCACATACATAAACATTAAGTATATAGTAAAAGTTGTGAACTGACAAAACAAACATGCTTATCATCATAGAGGGCTCCCACACATCACCCCACTACCAACACCTTGCATTGTTGTGAAACATTTGTTACAAACTATGTAAGATCATCATCAAAAAATTACTAATTATAGCCCATATCTTACATTTGGTGTATTTTCCCCCAACTCACCCGACTATTGACACCTATATTAATATTATATACTTGTTATGGTTCATTAGAGTATGTTCTCATATTTGTTCTAAACCACAGTCCTTCCAACACTGGATTCCCTGTGTTATACAGTCCAATGCTTTGTACAATCCAGTCAAAGTGTCCACGGTTCTCATTTTCATCACAGTTATGCTGTCATCACCTCAGTAATTTTAGAACATTTTTATTATTCCAAAAGTAAAAATCCCATATCCTCTTATGCCCTCTATTGTTGTCCCTTAGGATTGATATAATATCTTCTTTGCCATTGCTGTAAACATGTTACAATATTACGGTTAATTATTGTAATTTTCCCATATAGCACCATATTCTTAACACTTTGTAAAAGATCATTCCTTTTTTTTCTTAAAAAATTTTTTTTAGGAGGTAGTCGGGATTGTACCCAGAAACTTGTACATGGGAAGCAGGGGCTCAACCACGGAGCTACATCTGCTCCCCAATGACAGTTGGACTTTTCATTTGTTTCTTTGTGTTTGTTTTTAGGAGGTACCAGGGATTGAACCTAGGAACTTGTACTTGGGAAGCAGGAGCTACATCCACTCCCAAAGAACATTCTTATATTTATACTATTAACCACAATCTTCACCCACCACTGAAATCACTATGTCATACATTCCCTAGATTATTCTCTAGCTTCCTTTCAATCGATGTTTATATCCACAGACTGCCCCTTTCAGCCACAATCACATTTATGTATCAGTAGTATTAGTTATACTCACTATAATGTTACCATCAAATCTCTTCATTTCCACACTTTCACAAAAACCTTATTAAAAATGCTACATACATTAAACATCAGCCCCCTTTCTCACCCCAAATTCTATCTCCTATTAAACTATACTCTAGTTTACCTCTGTGAGTTTACTCATTGTATTTAGTTCATATTAGTGGGACCATACAATATTTGTCCTTTTGTGTCTGGTTTATTTCATTCAACATAATGTCCTCAAGGTTAATCCATGTTGTCATATGCATCCTGATTTCATTTCTTCTTACAGCTGAGTAGTATTCCAATGCATGTATATACCACATTTTCTTTATCCATTCATCAGTTGATGGACACTTGGGCTGCTTCCATATTTTATCAGTTGTGAATAATGTTGCTATGAACATTGGTATGCAAATGTAAGTTCATTTCCTTGCTTTCAGTGCTTCTGAACATATTCCTAGTAACAGGACTGCTGGATCATAAGGCAATTCTATATTTAGCTTCTTGAGGTACTGCCAAACCATCTTCCACAGAGCATGAACCATTCTACATTCCCACCAAAGGGAAAAGAGTGTTCCTATGTCTCCACATCCTCTCCAGCACTTGTAGTTTTCTGTTTTTTTAAAACAATGGCCATTCTATAAGTTGTGAAAAAATTTTGATCTGCATTTCCCTAATAGCTAATGATGTTGAACATTTTTTTCATGTGCTTTTTGGCCATTTTTATTTTCTCTTTGGAAAAATATATGTACAAGTCTTTTGCCCATTTTTAAACTGATTTGTCTTTTTACTGTTGAGTTGTATGATCTCTTTATATAACATGGATATCAAACCCTTATCAGATACATGGTTTCCGAATATTTTCTCCCATTGAGTAGGCTGCCTTTTTTTTTTTTTTTTTTTTTACCGGGAGATCCTGGGGATCGAACCCGGGTCCCTCCATATGGGAGACGGATGCCCAACCAGTTGAGCCACATCCGACCCCGAGTAGGCTGCCTTTTTACTTTCTTGCCAATGTCTTTTGAGGAACAAAAGTGTTTAATTTTGAGGAGGTCATATTTATCTATTTTTTTCTTTTGTTGCTCATGCTTTGGGTATAAGGTTTAAGAAACTACTGCCTACCACGAGGTCTTGAAGATATTTCCCTATGTTTTGTTCTAGGAGATTTATGGTTGTAACTTTTATATTTAGGTATTTGATCCATTTTGAGTTAATTTTTGTGTAAGGTGTGAGAGAGGGGCCCTCTTTCTTTCTTTTGGATATGAATATCCAGTTCTCCCAGTACCATTTGTTGAATAGACCTCTCTGGCTCAGCTGGGAGGGCTTGACAGCCTTGTCAAAAATCACTTGCCCACAGATGTGAGGGTCTATTTTTGAGTTCTCAATTTGGCTCCTTGGTCAATATGTCTGTCTTTATGCCAGTATCATGCTGTTTTACCACTGTAGTTAAGTAATGTGCTTTTAAGTCAGGAAATGAGAGTTCTCCAACTTTGTTTTTCTTTTTAAGGACATTTTTGGCTATTTAGGGCCCCTTACCCTTCCAAATAAATTTGATAATTGGATTTTCCATTTCTGCAAAAACAGCTGTTGGGATTTTTACTGAGATTGCATTGAATCTGTAAATCAGTTTGGGTAGAATTGACATCTTAGTGATATTTAGTCTTCCAATCCATGAGTATGAAATGTCCTTCCATTTATTTAGGTCTTTTTTTGGCTTCTTTTAGAAATGTTTTCTTGTTTTCTAAATATAGATCCTTTATGTCCTTCGTTAAGTTTATTCCTAAATATTTGACTCTTTTAGTCATTATTTAAAATGAAATTTTTTCTGTCTTTCTCCTTATATTTCTCATGAATAGTGTATAGAAATGCTCCTGATTTTTGCATATTAACCTTTTACTGCCACTTTGCTGAGCCTGTCTATTCATTCTAGTAGCTTAGTTGTTGATTTTTCAGGAGATTTTAGATATAGGATCATGTCATCGGTGAATAGCATAGGTTTTACATCCCCCTTTCCTATTTTCTTATTTGGCTGCCTTTTACTTATTATTTTTTTCTTGCCTCTTTGCTCTAGCTAGAACCTCTAGTACAATATTGAATAACAGTGGTGAGAGTGGGCATCCTTGTCTTGTTACTGATCTCAGTTGGAAAACTTTCAGTCTTTTATCATTGAGTACAATGTTAGCTGTGGGTTTTTCATATATGCACCTTTTCACGTTGAGAAAGTTTCCTTCTATTCCTATCTTTCAGAGTGTATTCATCAAGAAAGGATGTTGGATTTTGTCAAATGCCTTTTCTGCATCAATTGAGAGGATCATGTGATTTTTCCTCTTCAATTTATGAATTTTTAAATTACACTAATTGGTATTCTTGTATTGAACCACTCTTTCATACTCGGGATAAAACCCACTTGATCATGGTGCAGAATTCTTTAAATATGCTTTTGGATTTTGTCTGAAAGTATTTTGTTGAGGATTTTTGCATCTATATGCATTATAGAAATTAGTCTAATTTTCTTTTTCTATATTATCTTTGTCTGATTTTGGTATTAGGATGATGTTGATGCCATCGAATGAGTTTGGTAGCATTCCTTCTTGTTCAAATTTTGGAAGAGCTTGAGCAAGATTGTTATTACATCACCTTTGAATGATTTGTAGAATCACCTTTGAATCCATCTGGTCCTTGGTTTTTCATTTTTGGGGGGTTTTGATGACTGTTTCATTCTCTTTACTTGTGATTGTTTTGTTGAGGTATTCTGTTTCTTCTAGGGTAAGTGTAGGTTGTTTGTGTGTTTCTAAGATTTGTCCATTTTGTTTATGTTATCTAGTTTTTTGATGTGCAGTTGTTCATAGAATCCTCTTATGATCTCCTTTATTTCTGTGGGGTCAGTGGTAACACTCCCCTCTCATTTCTGATTTTATTTATTTGTACCTTCTCTCTTTTTCCTTTGTCAGTCTAGCTAAGGGTTTGCCGATTTTGTTGATCTTCTCAAAGAATCAACTTTTGATTTTGTTGATTCTCTATTTTGGTTCTTATTTTTATTTATTTATGCTCTTATCTTTATTATTCTTTCCTCTGGCTTGGTTTGAGATTAGTTTGTTGTTCTTTTCTAGTTCCTCTAGGTTTGCAGTTAGGTCTTCGATTTTAGTAAGTTCTTCTTTTCTAATGTAAGCATTGAGAGCTATGAATTTCCCTCTCAGCACTGCCTTTGCTGTATTCAGTAAGTTTTGATATGTTGTGTTCTTATTTTCCTTCGTCTCAAGATATTTACTGATTTCTCTTGCAACTTCTTCTTTGACTCACTGATTATTTAAGTGTATTGTTTAATCTCCATATATTTGTGAATTTTCCCTTTTTCCATCTGTTATTGATTTCCAGCTTCATTCCATTATGATCAGAGAAGGTGCTTTGCATAATTTCAATCTTTTAAAATTTATTGAGACCTGTCTTTTGACCCAGCATATGTTCTATCCTGGAGAAGGATCCATGAACAATTGAAAAGAATGTATATCCTGCTGTTTTGGGGTATAATGCTCTATAAATGTCTATTAGGTCTAGTTCATTATTATATTATTCAAACTGTCTGTTTCCTTATTTATCCTCTGTCTCTAGATGTTTTGTCCAATGCTGAGAATAGTGTATTGAAGTCTCCAACTATTATTATAGAGAAATCTATTTCTCCCTTCAGTTTTGCCAGTGTTTGCCTCATGTATCTTGAGGCACCCAAGTTAAGTGCATAAATATTTAGTATAGTTATTTCTTCTTGGTGAATTTCTCCTTTTATTAATATATAATGACCTTTTCCATCTCTTATAACAGCTTTTTCTGATATTAATATTTTGTCTGATATTAGTTTTGCTACTCTAGATCTTTTTTGGTTACTATTTGTGTGAAATATCTTTTCCCAACCTTTCACTTTCGACCTGGTTGTGTTCTTATGTCTGAGGTGAGTCTCTTGTAGACAGCATATAGATGGCTCATATTTTTTATCCATTCTGTCAGTCTATGTCTTTTGATTGGGGAGTTCAATCCATTAACACTCAAGGCTATTACTATAAAGACATTACTTACTTTGTCCATTTTATCCTTTGGCTTTTAGTTTTCATATCTTACTATTGTCTGTCTTTTTACCCTTTAAGTTACTAGTAAGCTTCATTTCTACACTCTTCTCTAAGTCTCTTGCCTTTGTTTTTTCCTCCCTGGCTGTAGCACTCCCTTTAATATCTCTTGTAAAACTAGTCTTTTGGTAATATACTCTCTCAGTTTTTGTTTGTTTGTGAAGACCTTAAACTTATCCTCAGTTTTGAAGGACAGTTTTGCTGGATACAGAATTCTTGGCTGGCAGTTTTTCTCTTTCAGTACCTTAAATACATCATACCACTTCTCACCTCTATGGTTTCTGATGAGACAAGCACTTAGTCTTATTGAGGTTCCCTTGTATGTGATAGATTGATTTTCTCTTGCTGCTGTCTTCATCTCTGGTATTTGTCATTCTGAATAGTAGATTTTTCTGAGTAGGTCTATTCAGATTTATTCTTTTTGGAGTGTGTTGACCTTCTTGGATATCTATATCCTTCATAAGGGTTGGGAAGTTTTCGGTCATTATTTACTAAAAAAATTTTTTCTGCCCCTTTTTCATTCTCTTCTCCTTCTGGGACACTTATAATACATGTTTGTGCATTTCACATTGTCATTCAATTCCCTGAAACCCTGTTCCATTCTTTCATTCATTTCTCCTTCTGTTCTTCTGTCTTTTCAAGTTCAGTTGCTCATTTTTCCAATTCACTAATTCCCTCCTCCACTTCAAAGCTGCTGTTATATGCCTCTAATGTATTTTTAATCTCATCCAAATTCATTCCCATAAGCTATGTCATTTTTCTTTGCAGACTTTAAAATTGTTCTTTATGCCCATCTAGTGTCTTCTTAATATCTTTTATCTCTTTAGTCCTATTTTCCTTAAACTCCTTGAATTGATTTAGGAGATTTGTGTGATTATCATTGATAAGTTGTCTTAAATCCTGTCTCATCAGGATTTTCGCTTTGTTCCTTTGGCTGGGCCACCTCTTCATATTTTTTAGTATGACTTGTAATTTTTTGTTGATGTCTAGGCATCTGAATATGTTGGTGACTTTACTCTGACAGTCAATTTTTCTCTCTTAGTGGTTTGTTTCATGGCTTTTAAAAAAAATTTTGGTTTAAGTTATTTTAATACTTTAAAATTTCCCAGCTTAAATTATCAACATAGGGCCAGGGACTCACTTATGTGGTACAGATTCCCTCCAAGAGGACTGGGATGAGAGACTCCTGAAAACATTTTTTTTTCCTCCTTTTGGCTGGCCAACAGATGGCACCTGTCAGCAAATCTTTCCATGGAGGTGTCTCTTTCAACCTCCACTTGCCCATGATTCTGGTCTCGCCATAGCTGAGATTCAAAGCAGGCTCTGCTGGCCAAATTCACTGAAGAGAAACCACTTTTCACTCTCCACTGCACCTTCCCTCTTCCCAGTGAGGAAGACACCTGTTCCCCTCTCAGGTGGCTGCAATGAGCCACAGGTTTTATCCAGGCTGTTTGCCTTCAGGGTGGGGGATGGGTGCCCTTCCTGGCTGTGGGGGTAGCAGCTCCTGGTTTTCTTTCCAGCTTCTTGGTCTTTCTGTCCCTTGTCCTCCTGGAGGATGAGCAGCACTCTTCTGGTGTGCAGACCCCCAAAGCAACTCCCTCAGATAGCTCTTTGCCCTTCCTCCATTGTTTTTGTGAGAGTGGAGCCCCGCCTAATTATTCTGATGTCACCTTCCTTGAAGTTTCATGAATGTAATTAACAAAACTGAAATGTATATCTGAATATGATTAAAAGGGGAAATGTTAAATTGTATATATGGTAACAGAATAAAATCTTTTAAAAAATCTGTTGAACTACACTACATAAACAGCAAACCTTAAGTTAAACCATGGACTATAGTTAATAGTACCATTATATAAATGTGCTATCATCAACTGTAACAGATGTTCTACACCAGTGCAATTTGTTAATAATAGTGTGGTATATTGGGTTTCTGTATTTTATTCATGATTGTTCTGTAAACCCACAACTTCTCTAATAAAGAAGAAGAAAAAAGAGAATGACCCCCATGTTTCCAGAAAGGGTGTTTGAGTGGATGATTGTATAGGCTTGAGGAGGGAATACGAGGATTTTAGTTTTGGATATTGTGAGTTTGAGGTACCTAATGTACTTTCAAGAGGAGATTTTTCAGTAGGCTTTTTTGTTTTTTGTGTCTTGGGTTCATGTGTGAAGATGGTGCTGGATTTTAGAATAAGTACCATACAGATTAAAAACATAGAAATGAAAGAGATTAAAGTTCCTTGAGAACAGGGACAAAACTCTTACATACGTGTGTCATTCACACCTCACAATACAGAAACTAAAACGTAGAAGAGGTTCCAGAAATGTTTGTTGAATAGATGACTGAATAGATGTTCCTTCCAAATTGAATTCTACCTTATGCCTTACACACTGGAATTCATGGGAGTTTAGACACATAACCAAGGAAGGCTTTACATGACCTATGAAGGCAGCCCAATAAAATTCACTATCTGTAGCAGATATAGCTTTGTGCCTTGAAAAAAACAATAACTTTTTAGTTATTTTCCATTGCTAGCCTGCTGAGGGAGAGAGAGAAGGCTACCTGGAGCTTGCGCTGCTCAAATTGCCAAATCACTATGATGTCTATAATTTCATTCAGACTAGAACTGGACAAATGAGTGTCTCATCTTGCATCTTTCCACACAAGCAGATGCCCTTACCCAAAGGCAAATTTAGAAAATAGTGTGGTTTTAAGGAAAAGGGAGGCTATTTATCTAGCCAGGAAAAAGGTGGCTGATTGTCTTCATTCTTAAAAGCATGCTTCTTTTTCAAAACTCAAGTAACATATCCCAACTCCTCCAAGAAGCTTTCCCACATCTTGCCAATTGGAATCAATCTCTAACTACCTTTTACCCTCACATTATTTGTTTTGGGATTTGTGTGGTACATTGGAAAGAGCATGGATTTTTGAGTTGGTCCTATTTTGGTGTTAATATTCACTAAACTTTTCTAAATCTTACTTTCCTTATCTGTAAATTACCTGTAATGATACACTTTGGGGTTGGGAGAGGATTAAATAACCTTACTTCCTTTTTCTAAATTCCAAAGCTTGAGAGATTGATGCAGGAGATAGATGGTCATCTATCCCTAATTCATCATTCAGTTACTTCCCTCCTTACCTGGGGGGTGAAGAGAAGCTGCCAGTGTTAGTCATATAACTTTCTTTCCTGCAGAGTAGAGTGGAAATTCCTTCCATATATGAGAAGGGGAATAAATATTCCCACACAAGAATACAGACTTTTAACTTTTTCCTATCCTAAGGCCTAGAAATAACATATGAAGGAGGTGGATGGTATAGGGTTTGGGCAGAGCCTCTGACTTTTTCTTATTAATGCTCCTAATAAAATTAAGTATACCTTAAGTAATATTAGTGTTCTAATATTGTAGGTTATGATTTGATATTTATTGAATTGAGTTAGAAATAAATCTCTCTTCTTTCATTAATATTGCATGTTGAATCTCCAATTTCTCAAAAATTTTATGCTTCCTTTTTCATATGATCTTTAAACATTGTAGCTCTATACAAGTCTTATTTTAACTTCAAATAAATTTTAATTGGAAGTATAAATACATACAAAAATGTACAATAATCACTAATATACAGCTTGATGAATTATAACAAATTGAACACACTTATGTAAACATCACCCTGCTCAAGCAATGGAACTTACCAGCATCCTAGAATACACTCTTATTTTTGTTACATCAAAAATATTGAGGAGGGGAGCAGTTGTAGCTCAGTGGCTGAATGCATCTTCTCACGTACAAGGTCCTGTTTTCGATCTCTGGTACCTCCTAAAAAATATATAGGGTATTCCCATATACACCACTCCCCCCCACCTGCACCCCAACACACACTTTCCCACATTAACAACATCTTTCATTAGTATGGTACATTTGTTACAATTGATGAACACATACTGAAGCATTGCTACCAACCATGGTCTGTAGTTTATGTTATAGTTTACACTTTGCCCCACACAATTTTATAGGTTTTGACAAATTGTATGATGGCCTGAATCCATCATTGCAATGTCATGAAGGAAAATTCCAGTGTCCCAAAACTCCCCCATGTTACAGCTATTCTTCCCTCTTTCTCCCCTTAGATCCTCCAGTGGTCACTGCCTTTATATCAATAATACAAGTCCTTCCATTTCTAGAATAATCATAAGTCTACTTTAGTCCATAGTTGTATTTCCTCCTTATGTTTGTTCATTCCTCAATCTTGAGGATTTTGGGAAGACAATGTCCACTCTGTTTCTGATTAAGATGGATGGAACTGTCTTACTTGCAGTTGTAGATACTCTCTGTTTTTTGGGATGTGCTAGAATACACTCTTGAGCCCCCTCTCTGAAGTAACCAGTGGCTTCATTTCTAACATCTTTAGCAGTTTTGTCCATTTTTGAATTGTGTGTATATGAGTGTGTGTATGGGGTTGTGTGTCTGACCTTTAGCTGATCAGTATTATGTATATGAGGTTCATCTATGTTGTGATGAGCCATAGTTTGTTCAGTTTGATTTGCAGCATAATTTTTTATTTTTGAAGGAGCCTCCACTTATTTATCCATTTTACTGTTGATGGACATTTGGATTGTTTCCATTATTTTGCTATTGTTAATAAGCTACTATGAAGATTCTTGTACATTCTTTTGTATATTTCTCTTGGGCATATACCTCAGGGTGAGATTGCTGGTTCACAGGGTAAGTGTATGCTTTACTAGACAATGGCAAACATATTCCCACCAGCATTGTATGAGAATTCATTGGTCCAAATTATCATTAACATTGCATAATCTCAGTATTTTAGTTTTAGCTACTCTGGTGAGTGTGTAGTGGTATCTTACTGTGGTTTAAATTTGCATTTACCTGATGATTAATAATGCTAAGCAAATATTCACAGGCTTATTGGCCATTTGGCATTCAATCATGTGAAGTTCCTGCTCACATTTTTCACCTATTTGTTTGACTTAATCTGTATTTATCTTATTGATTTGCAGCCTAATTTATAACTAATTTCCTTTATTATTTATGCTTTTCTCTTTCCTAATTTAATAAGTTGTTGCCTACCTCAAGGTCATTAAGATATACTCCTATGTTATGTTCTAAAAGCTCCTCCTGCCTTTATATATATATCCATACTCCACATATAATTGATTTTTTTTTTGTATGTATGGTATGAGATAGGGTCCAGGTTCATTTTTTATCCATATAGGATTCAAATGACCAGGACTCTTTATTGAAAAGAACATCTTTTAAATTTTCCTTTGCTCTTTAGTCGTGCTTTTGCCATAAATCAAGGGTATTTCTGGGCTTTCTATTATATCCATTGTCTTAATAACAATAGATTTATGATAAGCCTTGATATCTTACTGCATAAATCATTCAATTTCCTTTTTCTTCAAGACTGTCTTGGCTATTCTTAGCCCATTGCATTTACATATAAATTTTAGAATTAACATCATTTGCTGCAAAATAAATCTCTTGGGATATTTTTAATAAACTCTTTTGGAGTAATTTAATATTTACAGAAAAGTTGCAAAGATAATACAGAAAGTTTCTGTATACTTCTCACCCAGTTTCCCACATTTTTAACATCATATATTACTATGGTACAAAACTAAGAAACTGACATTGGTAATTAACTAAATTCCAGACTTTATTTGGATTTCACCAGCTTTTCCATTAATGACCTCTTCCTGTTCTAGGATTTAGTCTAGCATACCACATTGTATTTATTTGTCATGTCTCCTTAGTCTCCTCTGGTCTGTGACAGTTTCTCGGTTTTCACTTCTTTTTCATCATGACCTTGACAGTCCCAGTCTTAAGGAGCCCTGGCCAGTATTCTGTAGGATGTCCCATAATCTGGGGCTTTTTGATTTTCTTGTGACTAGACTGGGGTTATGGGTGTTTGGGAAGAACACAACAGAGTTTAAATTCCCTTCTCATTACATCATATCAAGAGTATATGACAGTAACATGAAATCACTGTTATGTTAGCTTTCACCTCTTGGTTAAGGTAGTTTTTGCCAGGTTTCTCCTTTGTAAAGCTACTTTTTCCCTTTCTCTACTCTATTCTTCGGAAGTGAGTCACCAAGTCTAGTCCACCCTGGGGTAGGGGTAGGGTTAGGTTCTACCTCTTGTAAGGTGCAGTATTTTCCTATGTTATTTAGAATTCTTTCTAAGAAAGGTTTATCCCCTCCATTATTTATTTATTGACTCAGTAATTTATGGACTTGGGTAGATTTAGTTTATCCTTTGGGTTTTCAAATTTGGGCCTTGTTATCTTCTTTCAGTGTTGGAAAATTCAAGGCCATTATCTCCTCAAAATTGCCTTTGAACTATTCTTATTTTCCTCTCCTTCTGGTACTCCAAATGCCAAATGTCTTTTATATCCTCACCCATAATTTCCATTCTTTGCCTCCTGTGGTCCAGTCTGGATATTTTCGTTTGATCTTTCAGTTTAGTTATTATCTCTTTGTGTCTATTGCTGCTCTTAACCTGTATACTACAGTTTAATTTCAGCTAATTTGTTTCTCAGTCTTAGAATTTCCATTTGATTCTTCTTTTTCAATAAAATCTTCCATCTCTTTATCTAATTTCTTGACCATATCAATAAGAGATATTTGTAAAATACATGCTTATGTATTCTTGTGTGGGTCATTTATTTTGGGTTTTGTTCACATGGTCTTGTTTTTTGTTTTTTTTTTAATTGTTATTTTAATTTTAATTTTTTTTCATGGTCTTGTTTTTTGATATGCCTATCAGAAAGGCATATGACATGATGGCAGGACATAAAGTATGAACAATTTTAGAGATAAAATGAGGTACTGAATGATGTTTTCTATATTCTTAGACAATTAGAGTATGATGCAATCACCTTTATCCAATCAGGGACTGAGATAATTCACATCTGAGCTTGAGTCTTTGTGGGGGCTAATTTAATTTTGGTCTCCCTCTATTTCTAAAGGGAGACCTTCTATGTTCTGAACTGAAGGCCTGAGTAGTTTAATATGGCCTCTTCTTTTTAGAGAAACTTGAATTCCAAATTTTGTACTTCAGTCCTGCAAAACTGTTAGGAGTTCTGCTCAGCTTTCTGGCCTCTTAGCTGCTCAGCTTCCAATGTCTGTCAGGAGCCACTTGGGAATCCATGTATATTTTAAGGGGACAAACAGTGTCAAATATTGGAGTTTCCCCTCTGGGCTTGCTTTCTCTTTTGGATCTTGGCCCTCTAGCCCTGACAACTTTGGAAACTCTCTAATGCCATAAAAAATAAATACATATGCATGTACACATACACAAATAGTTCAGATTTTTTTGTTTTTCACCATGGACATATTGGTCTGCAACAAACTAGCCCATCATTACTGGAAGAAGTTATTAATCCATATGACTCTTGATGATGATTTTTGTATACCATACCTATAAAATGGGAATAATTGTCCCTAAGATTATCATGATAAAATGTTAGATCATATATGGGAAAGCACTGATAAAACTGGAATGCTCTGTGAAAACATGATATTATTATTAACCTAACATAAAACATGGTCTTTCTGAAATCTTTTTTTTTTTTTTTTTTTTTTTTTTTGAGTTACGGGGCCGGGGATTGAACCTGGGATTTTGTATGTTGGAAGCCAGCCCTCAACCACTGAGCCACACCAGCTCCCTTGGGTTATTTTTTTCATTTGTTTGCTTGTTGTTTGTTTTTGTTTGTTTAAGAGTCACTGGGGACTGAACCTGGGACCTCCCATTTGGGAAGCAGGTGTTCAACAGCTTGAGCCATATCCGCTCCCCTTGGTAATTTCTTATTTGTCATTTATTAAAATGCCTTTATCTTGTTTAGTTAGTGAATGTGCTGCTCAGGTAGGTAGTGGAATGGTGTGGAAATAGGGAGCCCTTTGTCAGGTAAAAGTGAGAGACCCACAGATAGAATGCCTTAGTTCAGAGGAGCTAAGGCAGGGCTGGTTGCCAAATCCCAGCAGTGAGGAGCACGAGCATTAGGTCATGAGCATGGCTGACAAGGTCAGATGCTAGAGGAATCAAGGACAGGAAGGAATGAAGTGTAGAATGGGTTGAGGCATGTGGATCATGACAGAGACCATGAGCAGCGAGAATATACTAGAGTTTGGTGCAATTCATGGGATATGGTTATGAGACTAACAGAAACTGTCAGGGCTATAATTTAAAACTTGATAGCTTTTGTGGGGTTTCAATTTTATAACTCTTCAAGATAGCAATTCCAATTATTTTTTCCTACTATTTTCTTATGCCCATGTGAGAGATTGGGATGCATGCCAACAATATTATGTTCTCTCTAAAATGCATTGAATCTTATTATGCATATGAACACATGTTGACTGTTGTTTAACTCTCTGGAGTTAAAGTTAGTGGTGTTTGTGGTGGGCTGAAGGAAAGATGCAAATACACAAAGGGGGATGTGTGAAAATGAGCAGAAGGACAATATGCCAGTGTTGAAGTGGCCTATCAGTCATAATTTAATTAAAAAATATCAACACTATGTACTTTGTTTAATATTGAAAATATGCCATGATCATTATTATGGTTACTACTATTGAAACTGTTAGTGTTTTATTGTTTCAAAATCCACAGTGTTTAGAGATGCAAGTGGCATGATTTTCTGATAGAGTCTAGGATGGGTGCCACCAATAAAGAAAAGAAAAATTTCTTTTTCTTGGGTCTTCCTGTAAATATTCTCAGTCAGGAATAGTGCCGGACTGTAACCCAACCTCCCACCCCCATCACACTTTCCTCTCCAGTGTTGCTCCTACACTTATCCCTTTCTTCTCTACACCCTACCTGCCCTGACTCCTTTGGGTGGTCAATGTTTTCAGGACTTCAGAAGTTCTCAAAAGGAAAAAGATGGTAATTAGCACTCACTGCATGCCAAGTACTGTATCCTGATGTACAGTATCTCAATAAAGTAAGAAGATGTCTATAAATAAATCTTATCTACTTTTGAAGAAAGTCCTATAAATAACTATAAACACCATTGACTCCTAGCCTAGATTAACTTAGTATATGTTCTTATTTAAAGTATTACAAGAAAGGTTCAGGTTTATTATTCAGATTATAAAGGACACTGTGTAGGTTATGTATCACAGGAAAAATCATGTTCTTAATCTTGATTTATTCCCCTTATTGTGAAAACATAAGACCTTTGGAAGATGCTAGTTTTAGTGAAGGTGTGGCTCAATTGAATGAGGTTGGACTTTAACCCTATTCCTGGGGGCTTTATGATGAGAAAGCCATGTGGAGGGGGATCCAGAAGTCTGGTAACCAGGAAAAGAAAGAACATTGCCATGCAACAGAAAAAGCCCAGGAACTCAAGGATCGTTGGTCAGCCTGAAGAGTCTATCCTGGGAGGAGTTAAGCCTTTCAGCCTCTGAAACAATGAGCCAATAAATTTCTGTTGTTAAGCCAACCCATTGACTAGGATTTCTCATAGCAGCCTGGAAATTAAGACAGCCACTACTGAGGATTGAATCATGTGCCCCACAAAAGTCCCAACCCTTGGTCTTGTGGGTGTGAACCCATTTATAAAGAGGACTAGAATGTGCTTAGTTGAGGTGTGCCCAAACTGAATGAGGGTGGGCCTGAATTCAACATGGCTGAAGACCTTATAAGCCAAGGAAATTGGACATGGAAAACAGAAGTCATGGGGATCACCTGGAAGCTGGAAGTCAATGGAACCCAGGAGAGAAAGGAGAAGACACTGCCTTGGGCATTGCCTTGTGGCAGAAAAGCCAAGGACCAAAGATGGCAAGCAGCCAGCCCTGGAATGCCACAAGAGAACATTGCCCTGCTGACAATTTCTCCTAGCCTTAAATCTGTGAGCCAATAAATTCCCATTGTTTAAGCTAACCCAGTATATGGTATTTGTTTTAGCAGCTGGGAAACTAAAACAGCTACCTTTGGTGATCAATAGAAGACTACAAATAGTCATATAGAAAACAGCAATAGTGATTTAGAGTGGGTATTGCAGGTACGTCCTAGGGAAAGTGCATTGTTTGGCATAAAAGGTAACAAATAGATGTAATTTCATAAGTCAATAAATAGGAGTTAAAGCATTTTATGTAAAGTAATAATGGAACCTTGTTTCCAAGAAGAGCTAACACTAGAGATCACTGAGTGGTTAACTTTAGAGGGGGGTTGGAAGTGTCAAGGGGAGGGAGATTTTTTACTTTTAAGTTAATAACATTCTGTAGTATGACTTTTTAATTTAGTATATAAACATATTTTTTTTATAATGAAAATCTATTTTTAAAATGGAGTTATAGTAGCCAAATGCACATAAAATAGGAGTAACAATATTAATAACAAAGTAGATTTTAAGCAGAAGCAGTTAATATTTGACTAAAAATTAGCAAGGCCTGTAGTATATATATAGGCATTCCTTTTCAAATTTTCAGATAACACTTTCAAAAACTAATCATATGCAAGAACATAAGGAAAATGCAGTCACAACATTTTTAAAGGTTCTATTTATCAATCACTTTTTATTGACCAAACAATATGAGAAAGCAGAAATTAATAATAAAAACATCTCAATAAAACCTAAAGACTTGAAAATGAATACGGTCATAACTTTTTTGGTCAAACAGGAAATCAAAGCCAAAATTACAGTACTCTTTAGAAATGACACCTGTATCACTGGATAGAAAAACTGTATTGTGTGGTTTTCTATTTGGAGTCTCTCTTCCCAGTTGTAAGCAGTTCTCTTAATATTTTAAAAATGGTCAGGAATTGCAGAATTTCAAAAAAACTCTTGAACAATAAAATGGGGACTGTGTTGTTACTATATATGGTCCTTTTTAAATAGCACTCAAAACTTACCTTCATTGCTTCCTAGTCTCCTGTAAATGTTTTGTATGTCTTTGACACTTTTGTGACTAGTCTGATGACTTGTGTTGCTATTTTATGATTCAGTGTTGTTATAATTCAGAATCTTTTTTAAAAATCCACTCACCCAAGTGTTTGCTTAGCATAATGTTAATGATTATTCTGTAAAATGTGCATGAAAATGGATAATTCTGGAAAAGATTTTAATTTTTAATAAAATTTTGTTAGTGATTATTCTGTAAAAAAAATATATATATATATATGTGTGTTCTTGATTAACTGTTTGGGTTCAAATCCTGATGCTCGTTATATCATCTCTTTGTGCCTCCATTCCCTTAACTGTTAACTGAAGATAATAAAGTATTTACCATATCAGATTCTAGTTTGGATTAAATAACTTACTGTATATAAAATACTTTATATAATCTGAAGTTCATGGTGAGCTCTCAGTAAGTATTAGCTATTATTACGATCATTATAGTTATTATGAAATGTCAAAATTCAAGTGATATCATGAAACCTATAATCAAAATGAATTTCATAGACTTGACAGCTTTTATAACTAGAAAATGAAAATAGAAAACATTGGATTTAATAAAACAAAACAAAAAAAATAGGAAAAAGCATTAATAATGATGAAAAGAAAAATTAAGAAGTTAGAAAGTGAAAAATAAAAACAGAAGCCCAATAGAAACAATAAATAATATCAAAGGCTGGTTCCATGAGAAGACCAATTAAATAGACAAGATGAACTTAGCCTTTAAAAAGTGACTGCATAAAAATAAAGAAAGAAAAGAAAAAGAAAACAGAAGTACATAGCAATAAAAATGAGAATGAAAGGAAATGTTAAACATTGGAAATCAATGTATATAACATCTCAACAATAATTCAAAGACAAGATCAAATGTATGATTTTAAGGAAAAGTCAAATTAACAAAAATTATTAAAATAGAGGTGGAAAGTATGAATGAACAAAAAATGATATAAGAAATTTAAAAATTTGTCAGAAACAACTCTTTTGTCTGCAAGTGATAGAAATCCAATTCAAAGTAGTTCAAGCAAAAAAATTAAACTATTAATTCTTAAATTGGGAAGTACAATGGCAGAGTTGCCTTAGATATGATTTGATCAGGGCTCTGAGCTCCTCTAAACTTCAACTCTGTTTTTGCTGGGTATTGGCTTAGCAGACTGGCTCTCGGAGTTAGGAAACATGCTTGATGGCCACTCCAGCTTATATTCCCATATTTTGTCATCCAAAAGGAAGATTCCAGGTAATCTTCAGGTAATCTTCAAAAGAGGTTATGATAGGCCTGCTTACGTAGTATTTCTGCTCCTGGACAACTCACTGTGTTGGGTACTCAAATTGGCCTTCCTGGGTCACTCGCCCACCTTTTTGAAAGAGTGGGAGTGAGCAGGGATGGCATTTTATTTAACAGCCCCATTTGGAATGTTTTCCAAAGGAAGAGGTACTGGGCAGAATAGCATATATTTATTGCATCCCTGCACAAAACACAGATCCAGCTGGTTTTATAGGGAAGTTTTCACTAAACATTCAAGAAACAACTAATCATTATGTTATTAAAAATACTGAAGAACATAGAAAATAGCAAGCATCCCATTTTTTCCCTCAATTTTCACCAGTGGTTATAAGACAAGTTCCACTTCAAATCAACTAGAAGCTGTAAATTTAAAAAAAGTTTTCATTGTTTTTATTTAAGCAATGTAGGTTTCTAGAAAAATCATGCAGAGAGTACAGAGTTCTCATATACCCTCCCCCTAAACAGTTTACCTTATTATTATAGTTTACATTGCTGTGGCACCTTTGTTACAATTGCTGAAACAATATTATTATATATTTTCTATAAACTATAGTCCATAATTTATATTAGGGTTCACTCTGCATTGTACAGTTCCATGGGTTTAAAATTTTTTTTAATTCTATAAATATGTATACAACCTAAAATTTCCCTTTTTAACCACTCTCTATAAATATTCTTGAGCTTTGCTTGAGAAATTGTGCTTAGGTTTCGTTGAGCTTCTTGTACCTGTGTGTTGTTTGTAGTTTCAATCAAATTTGGAAAATTTATGACTATTAGTTTTTCAAATATTTTTTTCTGTGCGCCTCACTACCCCATCCTTGGAGAATCCAATTAATTGTATATTTGACTGCTTTAAGTCCTTCCCCAGATCCCTGCTAACTTAAAAAAAAATTCTTTTTTATCTTTGTTTCATTTTGGATAGTTTCTATTACTATGAATTCATGTTCACTTATCTTTTCTTCTGCAATGCCTAGTCTGCAATTTATCCTATTTGGTGTATTTTTCAATTCAGGCATGGTAATTTTCATCATTAGAAGTTTGATTTTTTTGCCTTTTGAAAATAATGACTATATCTCAATTTAACTCTTGAACGTATGGAATAGAGTCACAATGTTTCTTCTTTTTCTTGTCTGCCAGTTTTAACATCTGTATCAGTTCTTAATATCAATTAATTGATTTTTCTCTTCATTAAGGGTTGCATTTTCTTGCTTCTTTCCATGTCTGATCATTTTTTATTAGATGCTAGACATTGTGAATTTTACTTTTTTTGGGTGCTGGATACTTTTTTATTTCTATAAATATTCTTGAACTTTGTGCTGGGATGCAATTAACTTATTTGGAATATAACTTTGGTTTGGTTTGGAATATAAGTTTGGTTTTTTGGGTCTTGTTCTTAAGATTTGTTAAATAGATCTGCCAGAACAGTATTTAATTTAAGGGAAATCATTCCTTACTACTGATGCAAATCCCTTTTGAGTACTCTACTCAATACAGCAGGGATATGAGATTTTTCAGTCTGGCTAGTGGGAACAGGCACTATTCGTTGTCCTGTATCAATGAAGGGTAATGCTCCCTCTTATGCTTTGGGTAGCTCTTTCTCAGGTCTCAATTAGTTTTCTCACACACATGATTGGGCAGGCTCTGCCTGAAGTTCCTCATTTCCTCTGCCACTGCCTGGAAACACCTCCAGGAAAAAAGCTAGAGCTGTTACACTGCTCATTTTGTTTGATTTCCATCTCTTCCTGATGTCCAGAGTCTTGAAAATCACTGTTTCATAATTTCTCTTTTATGTTTGGTTTGTTGATTTAGGCAGGAGGGTAAGTCCTGTCCATTTTACTCCATCTTGGTCAGAAGGGGAAAATAATAAGTTTATATTAAAGTGTGAATTTTGGAAAGTTTATTAAGAAAGATATCCCCAAATAATGAAACACAAAAGAGGTATACAACCTTGTAACTGGATAAAAAGTCATTCTAATGTTGATCTACAGCCGAAGATTAACTTTTGCGAAGACACAGACTTCATACAATTTTCAAGCTTTCATAAAAATGATGTGATCATTATAGTACAGTAAAAGTTTGGGCAATATATGAACCTATCATTATTTGAGTTTATTAGTGTAAAAACTCTCTTATCACTATTCACTTAAGATATCTGGATTGAAAAAAGAAGCCAAATTATGCTCCAGGCATTTCATTTTAGAACATTAAGCTCTTATAGCAATATCTCTTTTGTAATTTTCTTTTCCACATTACTTTTGATCTATAATATTTGCTGATACCACCAGATATCCATAACATTTAACAAGTTAAATTAGTTCAGGACATTTCAGTAGATTTTTAATATATGTGAAATAGAAAATGATGATTTTGGGGCACACTCTATTACTCGTAATATGTATATACCACAAACCTAGTTTTGATTTTGAATTATGGGCATTTTAATTTAGTTGCAAAATTTACACATTTTTTTCATTTATTCTTTACATAAAATATGGATAAGCTTGTGAGAAATAAGACATCAATTAAAGTGATAATTACACCAATAATTATAGAGAACTTTTAGTTTAAAATCACCTTGGTTTTAAACACTTCTGAGTTAATACCTGTAGAGTGCTTAGAACGGGTGCTGGCATATAATGAGTTCAATACATGTTAAAAACAAAGAGATTTTTTCCTATTTTACTTATGTTTTTGGAATGTGCATAACTGAGGTGTAACTGAATGATCTTGATTCTGTATGTAACTGGATCCTTAATTCATGACACATTGCATTCATCTGTCATCAATCAGTCAGTATTTGACTTAAGGTGAGATAACGTTAAAGTCACATGGCAAAGTGGAGATTTTTATATCTTTCTCGCTCCTTGTTGATAGTTTCTCACTTTAATTCCTGATCCTTTGGCAGACCTGTGACTCATATAAAATTGGGTTAGGAAGAAGGAAAAGATAGGGGACTGTGAGCACAGAGGAGGATGTGAAAAGCCCTGGAGTAGGGCTCAAGGCTGGAGAACACATAGGTAAAGCCCGAAGAAGAGTTGTATGGGGGAGGGGCAAGGGAGCTGAACTGTGATTAATTTTTGCATATTAACTTTGTGAGAAATTTCTCAGTTTTTCTTCTGGAAATACACCTAGAAGACAGGGGTCCAATAGAGTCTTAAAGCTGGAAGGAACCTTGAAGACTGTCAGATAAAAGCAATTTAAATGGGATGAGAGTGGAGGTTAAGGAGAGTAGTAGGAGCATAAGTAGTAACAAAAGATATGATTCAACAATAGTTCCTTTGTGTTGAGCCCATGTTAATAGTTAAGTCATTCTTCTATATTTATAAATTATCAAGTAAAGAATTTCTTTAAGTAAATATGCTTGTCTTACATTGGTAAAACAGATAATATGAGTAACTAATGCAGTCTTTATTGACATGTATAATTTTTATTTCTTCTTAGATGCTAAATATCTGTCATATTCTGAAAAATAGCAAGCTACTCAACAGCTTTGTCAAAAGGTAGTCATTGAAAACTTACAACCAACCTTTATTCCATTTTTTGGACAGTGGAGGGGTACAAATTCTTCACTTAATTCTCTCTTATATTCGTCCACTATAGGTCAGTTCTCTGGAGTGAAACATAATGAGCCTTGTCTTTTTTAGGCATTGAAGGTAGCTATGCAGTCCCACATCTCCTTTAACTTTTTGTCATATGACATGACCTCTTTGCCCTCACAATCCTGATTATCTCTCTAGATAAGAACTAATTGCCAATGTCTATCTGGAGAATAGAGATGAAAAGAAAAATAAACTGTGCTTTCCATGATTTAAGTATTTATGAAATATTGATTTTTTCATTGCCTTACATGTATCTTTATGCTCAGCAGGTATGACAGATTAACAACTACAAAGAGGAATTCTAACAGATAAAACCAATTTAAGTGGCCTGGTGGGTTCTAAGTGGCAGTGAAATTTTGGTTGCAGCATGTGCTGTCCAGACATATGCATCCCATAAAAAAGACATATACCAATTAACTAATTCATTCAAAAATGATTTTATTCATTTGTTCATTCTCATAATATTTCTCAAAATGTGTTCCTGGGACCGCTCTGCTGAAAAAGGTTTCTGTGGTTAAATAGATTTGGGATCCTCGGCATACTGTTTCCAAGAAGACACTTGGAAAAAAATAGAAGCGTTGTGATAAGAAACGAATAAAAGATAGGACAAAATCTAACAAAAACAATTTAATGTAAGCATTAGAAGGAAAAGAGTTAATAGGAAATGTGTCCTTAAGTAATAGAAGAAGACAGGAAAAAAAAAAAAGACACATATAGGAAGCAGGTCCAAGGGATAAGTGCACGGCTGAGAGTAACATATGGAAACCAGACAGCAAGGATGGGACAGAAAAGTGGAATAGCTACCTGGGGATAAACATAGCAGCAGATAAGAGGGAGTGGAAATATTGTAAGGGGTTTACATCCTGCCTTGGAAAGATGGGGAAATATGACCAGCCACTTTGAACAGTTTTAAAATGATACGATTTCCCCTTCCTCTAAAGGATCATGTAATTTGTAAATGCTGAAGTAGACCTTTAAAAAACACTGGCATCACTCCCCATGTTATTTTAAACAAGTTTTCATTCATTAAGCACAATTAAGCTATCAAATCCTCTGCGTTAACTGTGTGGAGCACAGTCCACACAGCCAGGCGTGAGCGCACCATGTATTAGAAACATCATGAACAATTCTGAACTTGCACAAAATATAATTGGCCAATTTGGAGACATTGTTTTACACAGTATGATGTGTCTCATACATTTTTCATATGGAGGCAATGCATTTTACGAGCCACACAATAAGCATATGGAAATACATGCATTCCCAGGAGGCTATGAGGAGTTGGGGGTTGGGAGACCAAGGACTGAGCTGTTATGCTGAGATTTGTGAGCTCTGAAACTTGACAAGCTTGGAAAAAACCATTCTAGCCAGGCTTTCCAGGGCACTTATGATGCTAATTATATCTGGTGCTCTCCACTTTTTTCCTTGCTATAATTTCTTTACCGGTTTTAATTAAGTGCTTTTAATGTCTAATAGGAAGGTGGGTGAATAAGGAGGGTGAGAATTTGCTTACCAGACAAGTTTTGCATTGTCCTCACTAATTTTATGCCCTACCCAACCTATGCCTTCACTAATCTTTTACATGATTACTGAATTTCTAGTAATTGATGCCTTTTTAGTCTCTTCTTTGACTAATGCTACAAATTAAGGTTCTTCTTAAATGTTATCAAGTTCAATCAATATCCTCATTTGAGTGGTATTAGGGTAAATGGAGAATAACTTTGTGTTGATTGGCACGTGGTAATATTAAAAATTATTGATGCAGCTTGAACGTTTCATTGTAGAGAATACTGAGGAACCACTGAAATGGGGGAGAAACTTTCATTGGAGGGTGAGCTCATATTTGTATGGACAGACTTGAGTCTCAGATGTGGAAGGAGCACACTGGCCCATTCACGTTTGCAGAAGCTGAGTCAGCACTTGCTGACCACACTGTTTGGTATAAGGCACACTTGTAATAGCTTTAGGATAACATTTAAACAGCTAAAGCTGAACATACAGAAATTATTGCATTTGATTTGTAACATGTAGTTACAAGAAGGAAGAAGAAAGCTTTTTTATTCATGAACCCACTCATCAAATATATATTGGGTGGCTTCGTATGCAAAGCTCTAGAAATGAATGTAGAAATGGATGGACTGAGAATGCCTCAAGAAGCTAACATTCTGATAGGTGAGATAGAACATGTATGGATATAAGAACTATCCAAAGTGTCCATTCATTTGTTATTCATTAAGCAGTTTTTGACTACTGTATGTCAGGAACTATGGTATGCTATAGATGAAGAGAGCACAGTATTTGCTTTCAAAGTTGTTGATAACTAGGGCAGGGAGTGCAGACATGTAAATAAACAATTATACAAGTGGAGCAACTGCTTTTATGTAGTTATATGCAAGGAGCTCTTGGAATTCTGCAAATTAATTACTGAACTCTGCCAAGGGAAGTCAAGCATGGCTTCTTGGAAGAAGTGTTGCCAGTGTAGTTTGAGTCTCTAGTTTCAGATATACCTCCTTCTCCTACAGGAGATTATATGAGTGAATTAATACCCCTCTTCCTTTTGTGCACAAGCAAGTTTGAGTTGGATTTCTGTTACTTACAATCAAAAGAATCCTGTATAATTCAGAGCCAGATGGGGAAGGGCCCTGTATACATTGTTGTAAAAGTGTTTGGATACATAATAAGGAGCCATGGTAGGATATTTGTTTTGTCTTTTAACCAGAAATATTACTTCATTTACATTATCTTCTTGTACATTTACAAGTATCTTCTCTATTTATGTATTTGAATTTATTTCTACCATATTATTTTGTGTTTTCTGTTTAACATGATTTTTTTCATTGCATTTTTCTGGTTTTTACTAGATTGATTACATTTTCATCATTCCCTGCTCTCTCTCTCTACTGATTCATAAATTAAACACTATTTGTATTCTTTTTGTGGTTCCCATTACTCTTTTAACTTCCATAGTTAAGTATAAAATTAATTAGTATTTCCAGCTTTCTTCTCACTAATACAAGAACTTTAATACTATAATTTCAATCACCACTCCTATCCATACCCAAATCGTTGTTTGACCTTGTTTTGCCCTCCCCCCTGCAATAGTAATTATTATTGTCATTGTATTTAAAGCTATACTTGTGTACATTTGCTATGTGTTTAAAAACTTCATTGCTTGCTTATTTATTTTTTGCCCATCACTTTCTTTTGAACTAATTTCCTTCATTTTGGAGTACACATGTATTCTTTTTTTTTTTTTTTTTAATTAAAAAAAATTTTTTTTAAAGCTTTGAATTACATAAATGTTACCTGAAAAATATGAGGGATTCCCATATGCCCCACTACCTCTCCCTCCCACACTTTCCCACATTAACAATATCCTTCATTAGTATGGTACATTTAGCAGTTATTTCAGTTATCTGGTATAAACTCTTTCAGTCTTTGTCTGGAAACATCTTTATTTTGGCGTGAGATTTGAGGGATAATTTGGTCTGTGCAGGATTCGGGGTTGACAGTTGTACTGGATTTTATCTAGACTCATTCATTCTCCACCTGTCTACCTCATGCTCACTACCCAAAAAGATGACCTGTGTAGATGGAATAGACCGTCTCTGGCTGCTAATTGGGAAAAGTAATGGGAGAGCCTGGCAGCAGATAGGTTAGAGGAAGGAGAATGAGGAAGATTTATTTCCTCCACTCCTGTCTGCTGATTCACTGTAGGTTGGTTGCTTCCCTTGACCAAAAGTCCAAGATACAATTCAGTGGCTTTCCCCATCACCTTTCTTCAGGTTCCAGTGACTAGTCCTCGCCGTTGTTTCTTCAGGCTTAGGAGTTGTAATATTTCCAGCTGTTACTGACCCTGGAGTACTATATCATCTGTGGTAGTTTGAGTTTTTGTGGACCCAGAAAATTATGTTCTTAAATTGGTCAATTCTGATGGTGTGAACCTATTGTGAACTGCTGGTTAGTTTAGATTCAGTTAAGGACTATTTGATTAGATTACTTCAGTAAGGTGTAGCCCAGGGTGGGTCTTAATCTTCTTACTGGAGTCCTTTATAAATGGGATGGATATACAGAGTAAAAGGCCAAGACACATAGAGAGAAACTTCCAGAAGCTGAGAGAGATCGCCCTGGGAGCCAAAAGCTGAAATCAATGGAACACAGAAGTTGAGAGGAAACTACTGAAACCAGAAGCTGAAAGCAATGAGGCCTGGAGGAGAGAGGAGAGATGAGCGGATGCCACCATATGCCTCGCCATGAGCCTTGCCATAAGAGAGGGATCCAGGACCTCCAGCAGCTGACCTCAGGGAGAATAGCATGGTCTGATAAAGCCGTCATTTGGACATTTTCACAGCCTCAGAACTGCAAACTTATAAGTTAGGTAATAAATCTCCATTGTAAAAGCCAGACTATTTTTGGTATATTGCCTTGGCAGCCTTTAGCAGACTAAAACATTATGCCTTATTACTTTTTCTAAGTCCTGTCCTTACTTTTGTAACTAGTGCCTCTACTGAACTCTTCTCAATTATTGGGCATGAGCATACCACCTTTTTCCTTCTATTTACACAGATATTTTCCTTCAGCATTTTAAAACATTTTTTTCCCATTGTTTTCTGGCCTCTGTTAATTCTGGTGAGAAGCATGCTGCCAGTCTCATTATTGTTCCTTTTCATTTTATCTGTCTTTTCTGTCTGGTTGCTTTCAAGATTTTTATTGTGTCCTTGATATTTTGTAGTCTTACCATCATGTGTATATGTGGGAAATTTTTTTTTAATGCCACTAGATATGCTTCATAAATTTGAGAATTCATGTCTTTTGTCAACTCTAAAAGTGTTTTTGTTATTGTATTATCTCTTCAAATATTACCTCTCTATTCTGCTTATTCTTTCACCTTGGAATTCCTTAGATGTATTTTGGACCTTCTCATTCTATTCTCCAGATATATTACTTAACTTTTCTATTTTCCACCTCTTCATTTCTCTGTTCTTTTTGCACAATTTCTTTAGATCCATATGCTAATTCACTAAGTATTTCTTTAGTTATGAATAATATGTTGTTTTTCCAGTTCATTGAGTTTTTAATTTCAGTGACTATTTTACTTTATGATGTTATATTTGCTGTTTTTCAAACTGCCTATTATTTTCATATTGTCCTTTTTTTAAAATCCCTTTAATTTTTTTCTTCTTTTACCTCCTTAATAGTTTTAAGGAGATACTTTTATTTTATAGTAACTTTCAGATTATTATTTTGGCCCACATTCTTCGTAGTGCTGTCTCTCTCTGTAATGCCTGCTGATCTCTCAGTGGATCATCTCCTATTGTGTAAACTCATATTCATCACATATTTTTTATTTATGGGGGTGACACATGCAGGCTGAGTGGTGGAAGGGTTGTTAGAGAGTAGTTTTGCTTTTTCTTCTGTTGGGTGCTCCAAGGGTTTCATTTATCCCTAAAAATCCTTATATTATCAACTTTCAGATTCCATTAGGCTACAGGTAATATAATATAATATTCTATACCTATGTGTGGTGAAGTCCTGAGAATTCATTTTCTTATGGGAGATTTTTTTCTCCATATAGAATTCTGAGCAGATATAATCTCCTTTAACATTTCTCAGAGCTGGTGAATGTCTTTCCTGAGTTCCAGTCAAGGATCTTGGTTCCAAATCCCTACCTTGCATGACGGCAGAACTGTAAGCTTATAAGTTAATGAATCCCCATTGTAAAAGCTGTTGTGTTTTCCTTATGGCCACATGAATTCAACATACTACCAGGGTACAATATCATTTTAGCTTCTGAGCCTAATATTCTGGATTTGGATCCTAATATTATTTCTAGTAGATTTCCCTTTCTTTTGAAATCAACTAAGTGTTAAAACATTTTAAATTATATTTTATTTATCATTTCCATATGTTTGTAAAAAGAGGGATGTCCTCTATTAGTTTTGTCTGTTTAAACAGGACCTCATTCTAAAAACAATAAGCTTTTTAATCAAGGACTTAAAATGGTCCATTTTGTATTTCAAAGGGATCCATGTTTGAAAGGATACATGAAAGTCTGAGCAAAGTCAGGGCTGTGGATTCAGGTTTAAATAATGTCTAGGAGGCATAAAGTATGTGTCATCAAGAGACTCAAGCCCAAGCACTTGATAATGTTTAATGGTGGTGGTGGCAGTTTGGCTTGAGTCTCTTGAATCATGGTGTGTTAATTGGAGTCAGGAATCGGGGAAATTTGCATATTCTGGTATTTGTAGGATATGCAGGTAAGAAGGTCAGTAGGCAGCTGAAATACTGGTTAAGGGCTCTGAAGCTTGAGAGAGAAATGGGAGACAATCTTGTAGTTGAAATTTGGAGATATAGTAGTAGATGGAATTATATAGGGAGAATGTGTATAAAGAGGAGAGGTTAGTACAATGAGTACTACTACCATGAAGAGTAAAGAATAGTACAACGCTTATATTTTAGTTTGCTAAAAGCTGCTGGGAGCAATATACCCAAATGGGTTGGCTTTTACAATGGGTAAAAGCTTATAGTTCTGAGGCTGAGAAAGTGTCCAAATCAAGGCATCATCAGGATACCAGCTGTTGGTGATCCTAGAGTCGTCTCTCAGGTGGCAAGATACTTGGAAGCATCTGCTTGTCTGTCGAGTCTCCTTGTTTCAGCTTCTGGCTGCTCTCTCTGTGACTTCCTTTCTCCTGGGTTCTTTCTTTGAACCCCTGGATTCTTTCTGTCTCTGTGGCTGTTTTCCTGTGTCTCTGCTTTCAGTCCTCTGTTTATAAAGGACTCCAGCAAGAAGATAAAGACTGACTCTGGGTCATGCATTACTGAAGTAATCTTTTCAAAGTCCCCCCAGTTGAATCCAATCCAATCAAAGGGTCCTGCAACCACAGGAATGGATTAGCTTCAAGAAGGTGATCTTTTCTGGAATCCACAAAAAACTTCACACTGTCACAGAGTATTATTCATATAATGAGTAGAAAACAGAATGGCCTTTATGAGGTGAATCAAGGAACACACTCTCAGAGAACACTGATATTCCTCACATGGGAAAGGAAAGTTAATGATTCAAGAGAGAATTATGGATAATAGACCAAGAAAGTTAAGATTTTGCTGTGTGTGTTGATCAATGTTGCTGATATATCAGTAAGGAAAGTAAGTCAGAACATGATAATTATCACAAGAGAAGGTGTGCTGCTTATATTCAGGAGATTGAGAGGAGGCATTGTGGATTAGATACGGATTGGAGCTGGCCTTTAAAGATTGATCCCTAACCACCAAAGCCTATGGAGGAAGAGTTAGATGTCATCTCAAATGGTATAGGCTGCTCATACAGTTGAATACCAGATGTCTAGCAATGGTTCTTCATTTTACTATCCACATTGTTTAGGTGGCCAGTTCACAATTAAATTATGATAAGCTAGTACCCAACCCAGACAGGAGTATTCTTTCACATACAACAGCCAATTTGGGAGTCTAAGTCATATGGTTGCTCTGAAACTATCAAGCAGCAAAATTGTGCTGTTCCATCAGAGGCATGGTTAGGCCTTAGGACCAATTGCCTCATAGCATTCCAGGAGCCATTTTCAGATCTTTTGCAAATCAAAAATCAGAGCTCTTCCTCTCTCATACTTTGTCCTGTGAACTTTAGCTGCCTTGGCCTCCATGGCTTTCAGCTCTGCCTCCTCAACCCGGGAAGGCTGGTATTCAATCTGTTTTCCTTTTTCTTGTGCTGTGGCCTGGAAATTCTCAAGTCAGTAAGTTGGGGCAATTATGGGGCCCACCTCGTTTGTTTCCATCTCTCAGGGATTGTTGTCGTTTGTTGCCTGAGGACCAATGTTTTGAGAACTGCTTTTTTCCATATATTTTGTCCTGTTATTCTGTTGTTTCAGGTGGAGGGTATATAGAGCCCTGGTTACTTCTTCTTGTGTAGAAGTGGAAGTTGATTTTATGCATTTTAAACTAATTCTTTTATTGTCATAATAAAATGTAAGAATATTAATGGGATGGATAGAAAAAATATATATATTTTATAGCCAAGACTTAAGACTTAGAATGAACAGAGCAGGTAAACAGAACCTCCTAGAAAATGGAGCCCTAATGCTGCTTATTCCTTTAGACTATGTTTTATTTTACAAAACAGCATTCAGACAGCAAGGACTTCAGTTTTAATGAATGGTCTCAATCAGGTCAAATATGATTTGGATTTAATTAGTTTTCTAAAAAGCTGTTGAATATTAATACAAAATTTGGAAGTTCTGGAAAGATATCAGCTTGGATTATTGGTAATTTTAACGACAGTTCTTTTTTTAGTTGTAAAAACGAAATGTTTGTATAAAATAGACCATTAGGACTTAAGCAAAAATTAAGAATACAGAGATATTATGAGAATGTAGAAATTATTTTGTTTTTCCCTATATCTGTAGTCCCTACAATACGTGTAATATTTTTCAGGTCTTAATAAATATTTGTGAAATAAACAATGAATGGGGGGAGCAGATGTGCCTCAAGCAATTGAGTGCCTGCCCCCCACATGGGAGGTCCCAGATTTGGTTCCTTGTGCCTCCTAAAGAAGACAAACAAACAATGGGCAGACAATAAGCAGACATCGAGAAAAAAAAAATGAGCAGACAACGAGCAAGACAATGAGCAAAAACAATGAAGAAACAGATGAGGGAGCCATCTGGGGGTGGGGTGGGGGATGAATGGAAGGATGAATGCTAACTCCTTGAAGGCAGGGGTTGCATTTATCTTGTTCATTGCTTAATTCACAATATATAGTCTTCGGTCAGGCATGTTGATTCAATAAACATTTTGTTGATTGGACTAATGAATGGATAAAATTGCATGGACTATAGACAGTATCTTTGCATGTGAATTTGAAAATGTGTTTTCAGTTTGGAATTTTCTAGTCAATATATAACTGACAAGTTTTACCAAAAAATAGAAGGCAATAGGAATAAATGATGACGTGGCTGTCATGGTTAGAAGAGTTTAAACATAATCTTTTCCAATCTAGTGATGAAGGAATTTATATTGAAAGTGTGACATGTGCTGCAAAAGCTAGAAATGTGAAAGAGTCCATCTATAGATCTCTTTTCCATTTCTGTTTGAAGTTCATGCCTTGAAGAAGGAATGGAATTATAACAACTCCAAAAATCAGATGCAGGCATTTAAAGAGAAAGGAAAATTAGCCAGCAACCATGTACTACAATCATCACTTGAACAATTAAGACTTATGAGAACAGAAAGATGTTCCAGACAAAATAAGCTGGAAGGCCAAGGGGAATGAAAGTGGGCTTGTTCCTGGACCTCCCTTGTTTTCATGTCACAAAGCTGATTATTTTTGCTTTAATTTTTAACAAATCAATTTTATTGGTACAGATTAATAAAGCATAAATCCATCCAAAGTATACAATCAATGGTATTCGGTATATAGTTGTGCATTCATCACTTCAATCATTTTTAGAGCATTTTCATTATTCCAGTAATAATGATAACAATACTAAAAAACAAAAACCATACTAACAAACAAACAAAACTCATCATCTCAGTCTCTCTATTCTTGCCCTGCTGTACATAGTTGCTGTTCTGTTTCCTTCTCTCTAGTTTATTTGTATTATATTTTGTAAAAACAGTCTTATATATGCATTATCACTCATTCGTATTTTACGTGAGGTTTCACTATGTTATACAGCCCCATGTTACAGTTTTTAGCTTTCCTTCTAGTAATATACAGGTACTTAGACTTTCCCTTTCAACCACTGACATACCCATATAATAGCACAAACACCATGATGTGCTTTCACCATTTCCATTCATTTCCAAAGATTAACAAACAACCTTTTTACCAATTCTGCACTGCTTTACCATCAGCTTTCCATTCTCTACCATCACTCTATTTTCTGGTGACCTATATTCTAATGATTAAATCCATGAGTTTACACAATATATTTAGTTCATAATAGTGCAATCATACAGTATTTGTCCTTTTGTGTCTGGCTTGCTTCACTCAACATAATGTCCTCCAGGTTCATCCATGTTGTCATATGCATCACAACTTCATTTCTTACAGCTGCATAATATTCCATCGTGTGAATACACCACAGTTTCTTTATCCATTCATCAGTTGATGGACACCTGGATTGTTTACAACTTTTGGCAATCATGAATAAGGTCACTGTGAACATCAGTGTTCAGATGTCTGTTCATATTACTGCTCTCAGTTTTTTTTGGTATATACTGGGTATTGCTGGGTCACGTGGCAGGTCTATATTCAACTTCCTTAGGAACTTCCAAACAGTCCTCTGTAGTGGCTGTACCATTCTACATTCCCACCAACAGTGAAAAGTGTTCCTGTCTCTCCACATCCTCTCCAACATTTACAGTCTTCTGACTCTTTAATAGTGTCCATTCTAATAGGTGTGAAATGATGTCTCATTGTAGTTTTGATTTGCATTTCCCTAATCGCTAGTGCTGTTGAACATTTTGTTTCATGTGTTTCTGTGCACAAGGTTGTTTTGTCATAATAAGCTCCTTGCTCATTACAAGTAGGAATGTTCACTTTTCTTCAAGAACTTCGAAACTAATTGTAGCATTAAGTGAGGACCTCTCAATAGTACCAAGTCTTTATGGACAGCCAGCTAAAAATCAATGAGTAAGGATGCCTAAGGGGAATAGGCCAAGCAAGCAACACCCCTACAGAACATTTTCACTAGTTTTATTCTTAAGGGGCATGTGTCAAGTTAAATTAGCATCCCATCATGAGAATGAAGAACTCTGCCACAAAACAGACTGTCTAATGTTAGAAATGATAATTTCTAAGTTGGGCCATTTAAATCTTATTCACTGATGTTAGAACCCAGTCATTGCTGGAGATACTTCTGGACAGTTAGGTTAAAAAAAAAAAAAGTCCCCAAACAAATAACATCCCCACATCCCCACCCTGTAACTAGTTGGTTTGGGAAATCTGTGTAATCCTGCAATGCAACAACATTTCTCCTTTCCTTTTGGACTTCTAAGCAAACAGTACAACCTAGTTCATCAACTATTCGTTTGTGGGGACTTTGCCATTCCTCTAACTCAGCAAAACACAATTTCCTCTGTGTTGCAATTCTATACTTGGCTGGAGCATAGGAGGCTTGGCACGACCAGAGCCGGCTACTAAAAGCAGGCACAGTGAAACCCGACAATGATTCGCCTCTTTTTCAGCTTGGCAATCCTGTTAGGAGCTGGAATAGAGAAACGTTTGTCATAAATTGCTGCTGGGAGGAGAGTGCTGGCGCTTCTGTAGAAGTCCTGTTCCCACTCCCTCTTTGGTGAGGCTATAAGCCTCATTTTGTCTTTCATATTTTAAATTCAGCCTGTACTGAACTTGCCACAGAAATAGATCTGCTCTGACACTCCCACTCTCAAGCTGCTGGTGCTGCAGTCCCAGGTTTTGACATTGCTTGAGCCAACCCAGAAACTAGAAAGTTGAAGTAGAATTAAAGAGGTAGCTACACGAACAGGCTTCTTGGTGGGCAGACGTGGATCACATGTCCTTTCCATCTCTGACACTGTCATACGTTTTTAACATCGCTCGTCACGTTACGATTCCCCACATACGTAAGGTCTTGCTCAGAAAGGGAATTGTTCCATGACACAAGCCTGTTTTCTGTCTAAGTGAGGGTGGCCCATGAGGTGTGTTCTAAGTTGGTACAATCTCTGCTGTGGATGCCTGGGCCCTGGGTGTCAGGTGGAATCACTGGGTCAGGGTCCATCATCAGGGTGGGAGGTCGGCAGCGGGAGGCAACAGGCGGTTCTGGCAGGCGAGTGGGACAGAGCCTCAAAGGTGGACATCTAGGCAGGCAGTCTGCGGCATGAAAGACTCCTGGCAGCAGTTGTGGGGGAAGCGCTTTGGGCCTGAAAACCTGGGCAGCCCTTAATTTCATGGAAGAAAGCTAGGTTGGAGGTGGAGTGGAGTACAGACAGGGCAAAGTAGCATTTATTGAGCAACCATCATGAGCCAGGCACTGGGCTAGCTACATCTGTACAAAAACCACTGCTTTGATCACAATGCAGTTTATCTGCTTATTTACTTATTTGTATTTTTCACTGGATTGTGAGCTTGGAGAGCAGGGCCCATATCTTGATCACATAGAAAGCATTTGGTAAATATTTGTTGACTGAATGAGTGAATGACCTGCCATTTTTCAAAAACCCTGCAAATTATTATTATCCCCATTTACCTGTTGATAAAACTGAGTCTCAAAGATAATAAGAAACTTGTACATAAGGTCACACGCATACTGGTAATTGACAAAGCTAAGTTTTGAATAATCTTTCCATTAAGCCACACTGATCAGGGAACTGAATCAGAACTTCTTAATGAAGGAGCAAGAGAGGTCTCAGATTCTGGAAATGGAGTTCAGTGTGGGGAATTTTTCAAGATGCTGTACATTATTGGAAGGTTAGTGGATGGTGGAAGCAGAACCAGCATCAGGGCTGACTTGCTATAAAATCCCTGAGCTACACTCATATCAATCTCTTCCCTGCCCTGCCATAGGGATAGGGTTGACAGATAAAATTTAGGACACTCAGTGAAATTTGAATTTTAGATAAACAACAAATACTTTTTAATATAAGTATATCCAGATATTGTGTGGTACATACTTATACTAAAAATTATTCATTGTTTATCTGAAATTCAAATGTAACTGGCATCTGTATTTTTATTTGCTTAATTTGGTAACCCTAGACAGGGGTTTGTGTTAAGGATGCATGTGGGAATCAGGAAGTAGATTAAACCATCTCAGATACCACCAAGCTTGTTATGAAGAGTTCTAGAACTTTCATGATGAATGTTCAGTAGGGAGTAAGATGTGCTTGAATAGCCCACCAGGTTATGAATACAACAGCAGCTCTAGAAGAAATTTGGTTAACTCCTCAAGTGGAATTCCATTTTTCCTGGTATTTCTTCTTTCCCTTGTTGCATCTCGCTGTTATACTTCCCAAGAGAGCCTATGGTTGGGTTGGTTTGCCACTAAGGGCAGTATGCCACCTGGCACAGAATGGGCTCTTAGCAAATATTTCTTGAATGAATGAACAGATGTGTTTCAAAATGTGTCACTTCATAAAAGATTGATCTTCCTTATGTCCAGCCTATCCGTGGTCAACTTGGACTGCATATTCTTCTCTCCAATCAGTTTTGGGCAGAGCATCAGGGTTATCCAGGGTCACAATGCAAAAGCATAGTCATTTTATTCAGAGAGAGCCCTTTGAGAGTGGAAAGTGTGGCAGGCAATCAAGACCCTTTGGGCCTCTCCAGTACAGATGGCCTGTCCACTACACACAATCTGCCTGATAAACATAGCCTGGCACTGCCTGTCTGGTATACTTGGTCTGCCTACTATATCCTAGACTATTAACAGCCAATAATCTTTAGACACACTATTGTTAGGATGACTGTATAATTTATTATCCAAACTGGAACACGTTGATGCATGAAAGGAGGTGCTATCGATAATGTCATGAGTACAACTGATATAAACCTAAATTGTCCTGGGCAAACTGGGACAAAGGGGCATCTTAATTTTGGTGGATAACAAGTACCCTCCAGCATTCCTGGGATATTATAATCTCAAATGTCACTCTTTGGACATGATGACTATATTACCCAATCAGCTGTAGTGTGCTCAGTGTTGTTTTTCCTCAAGACAGCTTGTCAGTAGATATTCTACGGGGTTTTCATCACAAATCTGATTCATTTGATAATTTTCTGTGTATATTAATGCCTCCATCACTAGTTTGAAATCTCTTAAAAGGTCCATGCCATTTACTTTTGCATTTCTAGCATCTAGCATACTTAGAGGGTATACTTTTATCAATCAGGACAGGCTAAGTTATGCTGCAGTAACCAACTACCCCAATCCTTAGTGGCTTACCAAAAATGGGTTATTTTTTTTGCTCAACCATGTACCTACTGTGGCTTTGATTCTTCTCCACATCCTCTTTAATCTGCAATCCAGGCCAACGGATCAGTTTTTATCTAGGACATTGCAGGTCTCATGGCAGAGGGAAAAGAGAAAATGTCTCATCTCATACAGGCTCTGAAAGATTCTGCTCAGAAGAAAGAGCTACTCCACTTGCATTTCATTGCCAAAGCAATTCACATAGCCAAGTCTGCCTCCAATGAGGAAGGGAAGAATAATTCTCCCACATAGAAGAACAGCAAATATTTCTAAATAATAATACAACCTCTCACAGTACACATTAAATCTTAATGGAATTGTAGTAGCATTACCTTAGAACTTTTCTGACTTGTGATGAGATGGGTATGGAATAAAGGAAAAAGCACACCCCTGTGTACAATGTTTGAAGACTTTGGTGTGTATACTTGTTTTTCATTTTTGGGTTAAAAATCTTTTTTTATTAGAGAAGTTGTAGGTTTATGGAAAAATCATATAGAAAATAGAGTTCCCATATATTCCCCATTCACACAGAGTTTTCCCTATTATTAACACTTTGCATTAGTATGAAACCTTTGTTACCACTGATGAAACAATGTTATTATAATTATACTATTAAATATAGTCCATAGTTTACTTTAGGGTTTACTGTTTCTGTTGTACAGTACCGTGATTTAAAAAAAAAATTATCCTAAAAATTTTATTCTAGTAACATATATGTACCCTAAAATTTCCCTTTTATCCACATTTAAGTATATAATTAAGTAGTGATGATTACATTCATAATGTTTTGCTGCCATCAATACCATCCATTACCAATACATTTCTATCACCCAAAATAGGAACTCTGTACCAATTAAGCATTAGCTCCCATTCCCTACACCCACCCTGACCCCTGGTTACTTGTATTCTAGTTTCTCACTCCATAAATTTGATAATTCTAATTATTTCGTATCAATGAGATTGTAAAATATTTGTCCTTTCATGTCTGGCTTATTGCACTCAAGGTTCATCCATGTTATTGTATGTATCAGAACTTCATTTCTTTTCAGAGCAGGGTAATATTACATTATATGTATATATCATATTTTGTTTATCCATTCATCAGTTGATGGACATTTGGGTTACTTCCATCTTTTGGCAATTGTGAATAATGCTGCCATTAACGTTGGTATTCAAATATCGGTTTGAGTCCCTGCTTTCAATTCTTTTGGTTATATACTTAAAAGTGGGATTGATGGATCACATAGTAATTCCATAGTTACTTTCTGAGGAAATGACAAACTTTTCCACAGTGGCTACACCATTTTACATTCCCACCAATAATGAATGAATGTTTCCATTATCCACATTTTCTCCAAATATGTTATTGTTTATTGTGTTTTTAATAGTTGTCATTCTAATGTTTTTAAAATAGTATGTTACTGTGGTTTTGATTTGCGTTTTATTAATGATAAATGATGTTGAGCATCTTTTCTTGCTTAATTGTTCTGGCAAGAACTTCCAGTACAATATTGAATAATGGTGATGACAGTGGGCATCCTTGTCTTGTTCCTGATCTTAGAGATCTTAGAGGGAAAGCTTTCAGTCTTTCACCATTGAATATGATGTTAGCTGTGGGTTTTTCATAGTTCATATTTCAACATAGTTATCATGTTGAGGAAGTTTCCTTCTATTCCTAGTTTTCTGAGATTTTTTTTTTTTTAATCGAGAAGAGGTGCTGAGTTTTTTCAAATGCATTTTCTACCTCAATTGAGATGATCATGTGGTTTTTATCCCCTTCGTTCTGTTAATGTAGTGTATCACATTGATTAATTTCTTATGTTGAGCCACCCTTGCATATCTAGGATAAATCCCACTTGATCCTGGTGCATAATTCTTACAATGTGCTGTTGGATTCAGTTTGCTAGTATTTTGTGGAGGACATTTGCTTCTATATTAACAAGGGATATTGGTCTATAATTTTCTTTTCTTGTGGTATTTTCATCTGACTTTGGTATGAGGGTGATGCTGGTCTCATAGAATGAATTAGGGATTGTTCTCTCCTCTTTAATTTTTTAAGAACAATTTGATCAGGATTCATGTTAATTGCTTTTGACACGTGTAGCAGTTTGGCAGTTTGATATAATTATAAATTCCAAAAATAGATATTGGATTATGCTTGTAAACTGGTCTGCTAATCTGGGCATGATTAAGTTATGATTAGGGCCTTGGTGGGTGGGGTCTCAAAGATAAAAAAGACATGGCAAAGGACAGTGTTGGAGCAGTTTTGAGTTGGAGTTGTGATGTGGAGTCTTGAGCTGGAGCCCTGGGAAGTAGCGTACAGAGGAGCTTGGTTGTGGGGAAAGAGAGAAGGCCCTGGGAAGAGAAGCAAGCCATTTGCCTGATAATCTACAACTGGCCTTGTGGCACAAAACAAGCCTGAGCCCAGAGAGAGGCAAGCCCCAGGAAGAGAGGAACCCAAGAAGCCTGAACCCTGGCAAACATAGGCAGCTGTCAGGCTCTAACACGTGGCAACAGACTTTGGTGAAGGAAGAAACTTATGCTTTATGGCCTGGTAACTATAAGCGTCTACCCTAAATAAATACCCTTTATAAAGACCAACAGATTTCTGGTATTTTGCATCAGCACCCCTTTGGCTGACTAATACAGGATGTTTGGTAAAATTCACCAGTGAAGTCATTTGGTCCTGGCCTTTTCTTTGTTGGAAGGCTTTTGATTACTGATTCATTCTCTTTACTTGTTATTGGTCTGTTGAGATCTTTTATTTCCTCTTGAGTTAGTATAAGTAGTTTGTGTATTTCTAGGAATTTGTCCATTTCACAGTGTTATCTAATTTGTTAGCATACAGTTGTTCATAATATCCTCTTATAGTTATTTTTATTTCTGTGGGGTTGGTAATAACGTGTCCTCCTTTCATATCTAATTTTAGGTATGTGTATCCTCTCTTTATTATTTTGTCAGTCTAGCTAAACATTTAAAAACTTTATTGATCTTTTCAAAGAACCAACTTTTGATTTCATTGGTTCTCTTTATTGATTTTTTAGTCTCTATTTTATTTATCTCCCTGCTAATCTTTGTTATTTCCTTCTTTCTGATCACTTTATGTTTAGTTTGCTCTTCTTTTTCTAGATCATC
Organism: Tolypeutes matacus; assembly: GCA_026826555.1. Lineage (NCBI taxonomy): Eukaryota > Metazoa > Chordata > Mammalia > Cingulata > Chlamyphoridae > Tolypeutes > Tolypeutes matacus. The sequence goes on from JAKSZT010054583.1 coordinate 2,366,260, forward strand.
CTGCTGTGAGATTAGATCTTTGATTTGAGATTGTTCTTTTTTTATTATAAGCATTTAGGCATACAAATTTCCCTCTCAGCACCACTTTTACTATATCCCATAAATTCTGGTATGTTGTGTTTTCTTTTCATTTGCCTCAAGATATTTCCTATTTTCACTTGTGATTTCATCTTTGACCCATTGGTTGTTTAAGAGTGCATTGCTTAATTTCCACATATTTGTGAATTTTCCATTTCTCCCCATTTTTAAAATCTCTAGTGTCATTCTATTGTGGTCAGAGAAGATACTTTGTGTGATTCCAATATTTTTGAATTTATTGAGTCTTATTTTATGACCTAACATATAGTCCATGCTGGAGAATGATCCATGTGAATCTGAGAAGAATGTTTTCTGCTGCTATTGGATGAAGTGTTCTTTATATACTAGGTCTAGTTAGTTTATAGTTTCATTCAAGTCTTCTATTTCCTTATTGATCTTCTGCCTAGATGTTCTATCCATTATTGGAAGTGGTATATTCATGTCTCCTACTATTAATATAGAACTATTTCTCCCTTCAAATCTGTCAATATTGTGTCATATATTTTGGGGCCCTAACATTAGTTGCATATATGTTTAAAATTGTCCAATCTTCTTGTTGAATTGACCCCCTTATCAGTATTTTGTGACCTTTTTTGTCCCTTGTAAAAGTTTTTGACTTAAAAGTCTACTTTATCTGAAATTAATATAGCTACCCCAGGACTTTTTTGGTTACTATTTGTGGTATATTTTTCCTTCTTTCATTTTCAACCTACTTGTGTCTTTGAATTTAAGATGAGTCTTTTGTAAACAGCATATAATTGGATTATACTTTTTATGCATTCTGCCAATCTCTGCCTTTTGACTAGGCAGTTTAATCCTATCCCATTTAAAATTACTAATGATGCAGGACTTTCTTTTTCCATTTTGTTACATTGTATTTGTAAGTCTTATACCATTTTTGTTACTCAATCCTTCCTTTTATGACCGTTTTCATATTTATTTGATTTTTTTGTCATACTATTTTGAGTTCCTTCTCATTTTTTCTATGTATATTTTTCATATATATTCTTTGTTTTTATCATGGGGCTTAAATACAACCTCCTAAATCTATTGAAGTCATGTTCTATTTGATACCACCTTAACTTCAATAGCACATACATACACTGTTCCTATATCCCTCCATCCAGCCACCTTTTTGCCATATTTGTTACAAATTATATCTTTATACATTGTATGTCCAAAACCATAAATAGATTTATCATTAGTCTTTATACATTTGGATTTTAGCACCAGTAAGAAGTAAAAAGTGAAGTTACCTACCAAAAAATATAATACGATAGTACTGGCATTTATAATTTACCATATGGTTTCCTTTACTGGACAGCATTATATATTTATGCCTCTTGATCTATTGTCTAGTGTCTTTTCCTTTCAGTCTAAAGAACTCCCTTTGGCATTTATTGTAGGGAAGGTCCAGTGGTGATGAAGTCCCTCAGCTTTGGTTATATGGGAATGTCTTAATCTCTCCCTCATTTTTGAAAGACAGTCTTGCCAGATATAAAATTTTTGGTTGGCAATTATTTTTTCTCAGCCATTTAAGTATTTCATCCCACGGCCTTCTTGCCTCCATTATTTCTGATGGGAAATTGGCATTTCACCTTATTGGGACACCCTTGTACATAATACATGACTTTTCTCTTGCGGTTATCAGAACTCTCTCCTTGTCCTTGGCATTTGACAGTTTGAGTACTATATGTCTTGATTTGGTTCTGTTCAACTTTATCCCATTTCGGGTTTGTTGGGTTTCTGGAATACACATACTCATGTCTTTCATTAAATCTGGGACGTTTTCTGCATTATTTCTTTAAATATTTCTTCTGCCCCTTTCTGTCTTTCTTCTCCTCCTTGGACGTCCATAATGTGTATATTGGTTTGCTTGATGGTGTACCATAGGTCTCTTATGTGCTGGTCACCATTTTTCATTCTTTATTTCTTCTGCTCCTCAGCTTGAATCATTTCAATTATCTTGTCTTTGAGTTCATGAATTCTTTCTTCTGCCAGCTCCAATCTGCTATTGAAACCCTCTAGGGAAGTTTTCATTTCTGTGATTCTGTTCTTCCACTCCAGTATTTCTTATTGGCGTTTTTTTTTTTTATTATTTTTTATTTTAATTTTTATCTTTTTATTGAAATCCTTATATTTTTCACGCATTGTTGTCCTGATAGTCTTTAGTTATTTCCCTATATTTTCTTTTATTGCTTGTTCATATTGAGGATCATTTTTTAAAGTCTTTTAAAAGTCTCATCTTCTTCATTGATGGTTTCTGGGTTTTTATCTTGTTCCTTTGCATGATCTATCATTTCTCCTTTCTTTGTTTTGCCTGTAATCTTTTGTTGCATACTGTAAACATTAATATTTTAAAGTGTTAACTCTGGAATTTAGTCCCTGAGCTGTCTGTTCCTTAACTTTGTGTCAAATAGTGTTATTGACAGAGATTTCCTTGAGTGCCAGAAGCTAATAAAGCAAACAAACAAATGCAAAAAACACTTTTCACAGTCTTTGAAAATTGGCTCTACATTGGCTGGTGTTTTCCTTTAAAGTTTAGCCCTTCTATCAAGAAGATCAGCCCAAGTTGAAGGTGAAGCATAGAGACCTCTTGGTCTTTTCTGTGCCTACATCACATCCTGGGCTTGTGTTTACTTGAGGCCTTAGGGATTCTTCTGTTTACAGGAATTTGAAAGCCCCCTCAACTCCTGATAAAATAGAATTTCTCCTCCTCATGGGTGCTCTATGGTATGACTTAAAGCAGGCAATCATCTGCCATAGGCCACTTGACTTAATTGTTTCTTACACTACTTTAGCTGTCTGCAAGCTGCTTCTCTGCCTTTGGGGAAAACTTTAGCAAGGGAAGTCTAAGACACGTTTCCTGGTACAGTTTTTCAGGCTGCAACTCAATAAATTGACACTAACTTACAGGTACCCAATTATGTGCATAGAGTTTACTCTGCTCCCTCTGGGACCCTGAATGGGAGCACAGTCTAGCTCTACCCAGTGCTGGGGGAGGAACCAACAAGGGCTCTAGGAGTTTCTGCTACCACTTTTAAAGATGCATTTTCTTCATTTGGTACTTGCCCATTTACTGCAGCATTTTAACTATTTTCTGGAGTTTTGAGGAAGATGGCTCTTCTAGTTTTTGCTAGATGTTCTTACACCAGCACCTTGGTTGGTGGAACTTGTCTTTCAGGTTTTTGTTAAGACACATTTGCATGGGGGAGGATGAAAAATGCCTTAGTACTGGTCTTTTCTGTCCCTATCTATAATAATTATGTTCTTTACTAGTGTCATGATTGGGAAGACAGTCTAGCTAACCTAGAAGAATAATCAATACTTAACTCTCTGATTCCTAACTGTGTCTAGCTCTGGGGATATGATCTAAGTCCATGCAATTCATGGATATTTGTCAAGGACCAGGTACTAGACACTGTTCTGGTTGCTATAAAGGCTTAAAAATTGGCAAGACCCTTGCTTTCTAGCCACTTGCACTTTAGGAGAGATGCAAGACATGTGCAACTAATTCTAGACAAGGTAGAATATGGCAAGTCCTTGTTCCTTCTAATTTCTGTATCACAGCCCATGTTGGCCTGTCTGAATTCAAGTCTTAGTTGAATTTGGTTTCAACTGCAGCAGATACACCTGCAGCAGACAGAGCCTCCGTGATTATTGCAGTGATTCCTACCTTTTTCAGAAGCATTTCTTAACTCAGGCAGGGTTTAAATTCCTACCAGATTTAGTCTACCCCCTACATTCCCTCTCCCATGTTGTATACTTTGAATACAATTATGAAGATATTTAATTGGATTTTCTATCTAATGGTTGAGTGTATCATGGTCCTTGTGCCTTAATCCCCTGAAATAAAATGATATTATCCAAAATATGAGCCCTCTAGGGAGTTCGGATTTTTTTTAGTTATCCCGCATTAAAATGGAGACCTGGTCAGAGTCTTGGGAAGTCCTGGGAAGTACATCCAGAGGAGACACTCAGACAAGATTGGCAGAGGCAGCAAGTCCTCTTGAGTACCACATGAGTCCTGACAGTACCATATCCAAGGCCATCCTAAAGATGCATGGTATTACTTAATGGAGGGTCACTTAGCTTGTGGGTGAGCCATTTCTTCCCTCAATATCTCACTTAGTGGTCTGGGAAAATTTGAAAATTTTCTAAGATGTCCAGATACATCTCTTAAAAATATCAAGTTTCGACTATACTTCCAAGCACATGTCTCAGCAGGTGCTAGATCTCTGACCTATTACTTATCTGATTCCATGTTGAGATCTCAGACTTTTATCTTATATGCAAATATCTGAAGTTCTGAGAGATGTTAAGCAATTTGCCTAAGATCACATGGTTGGTTGAAATTCTTACAACTGTAAAAGGTTGACTCTATATATGAGCTGGAAGCAGTGAGGGGCAATTGATGACGTGAATGACAGGGCAAGTTTTCCTGAGTTCTGTGTTTGTGAAGACATCTCTTTTTAGATTTTTCAGTTTTTAAATGTCGTGTTAAATAAGGTAACTATATTGAACATGTACTGCCTATTTCACAATAATATCGGTTCTTTAAAAGTCAGATTTTTGACTCATGTTGAGTTATTCACACAAACAAAGCCTGAACCTAGTGACTGAAATAATGGAGACAAATACAGCAAAATCATATGTCATGTCTATAAAAAGCTGGAGATAACTAGAAAGGAAGTTTCTTTAGGAATCAGGGCAAAGCTGAATGCTGAGCACCACCCAGTTACTCTAACAGATAAGGAAGAATCACATATGGTTAACTTGACAAAACTGAGATGTTGGCATTAATAAGCAGCAAAGTGCTGTGGATGTGGAATTTACTTAACAGTTACGACCAAACTGGATTATGAACTCCATTTTACTGCCTTCTTGAATTCCCTCACACTTTCAGGGTCCCTTCTTTTTTTTTTTCTTCCCAAGTTATAGATTAGTATATTTAATTTTTTTTAATAATACTTTTTTTTTTTTTTATCTTTTAAAAGATACTTAGATTACATAAATGTTGCACAAAAAATATAGGGATTCCCATATACCCCACTCCCCACACCTCCCACACCCTTCCACATAAACATCCTTCAGTATTGTGGCACATTCATTGCAATTGATAAATGCATCCTGGTGCTTTGCTGCTGAACATGGACCATAGTTCACATTGTAGTCTACACTCTCTCCCACACAGTTTTGCATGTTATGTGACAATATAAAGTGGCTATATCTGTCACTGCAATGTTATTTAGGGAGATACCCAAGTCCTGAAAAAGCCTCTGGATTACAACTATTTTTCCCTCTCCCTGTCCCTAGAGCCTCCAGTGGTCACTGCATCCACATCAATGTTGTAATTTCTTCCAATGCTAGAATCACTATATGTCTATAGTAGAAAATGAGTAAGTCCACTCTAGTCCCTAGTTCATTCCCCAATCCTGAGGATTCTGGGATGGTGATGTCCACTCCACCTCTAATTGAGAGCAGGTTTCTATCCCATATAGCCAATGGATGGGACTCTCTTGCTTGCAGTTGTTGGCTCTCTCATTTCCTTGGTATGTTGGTTGTCAATCCTCACCTCCTCGTTAGTTTTCCTGGGTGAGTCTAATGAACTTGTAACTCCACTGAAGTTCTGGACCCAGCTGGCACATGGACAACCCAAAGATTCAAGTCTCTTGTATGTACACCTACAAACTCCAGCACCAAGTATAGGTTCAAATAGAAGGGACAGATGAGCCATGTGTAGGGAAGCCATAACTGAGTCTAACTCTGTTACTCTCAGGAACACAAACTCCAAAGTAGGGCCCACTGGCAAGGCACCAAACTCCGGAGCTATCTGCCCTGACCATTGTTCCAGGGTCCTTCCTTGTGTGCTCCTCTTCTCTAGGAGTCAAAATACTACTTATTTTTTCAGGACCAACTCTTCTTCATGAGTTTTCTTGATTACTCTGCTTGGAATTAACTTCTTTTTTCTTGGCACTTTTAAGGCACTTTGTTTAAGCATCTTTTGTAGCCCTCATCATATTCTAGCACATGTAATAATTATCTTCTCATTTCATTTTCTCTGCTATTTAATAAGCTCCTTGAAGACAGGGATCATGTCTTTCCTCCTTTGTGTCTCACAAGTACTAGCGCTTGCCAAGTATGTATTCTACATTCTTCAAATGTTTGTGCAACTGAATGAAATTGAACTGCATTTGAATTGATAGGGTAAGAACTGGAGCAAAGCCTGAGAAACATTGTATATTGACATAAAATAAACCAAAGAAATGTTGAGAATTTTCAACATCAGAGTTAAGATGGGGAAATGTACTTTTTTTAACCTTGGAAATATATTTTTTTGGTCCATTGTATTTTGTATGATATGATTAATATATTATCAAAAGTGAGTTAACTAAATTATGTTTTGCGTTTCTAAGAAAATGTGTTACCTTATGAAAATAGTGAAAAGGTATGAAATATTACTTTCCTCCTTTTCCATGCTTAAACCACCCTGGATAAAACAGATGCCACATTAATGACCTGTGTTGGGAAGTTGATGTATTTTATTGTTATACTATATTTTTATTCAAATTCCATGTTCAGGCCTGATAGCACATTTACTGATTTTTTTCTTTAGCAGGGGAATAGAAGGTCAGACCACTTGGAAATACTGGCACACTTTATGAGTGGACAAAGCTGATACTAGCCCAACCTAAGGTGAGAAAAAGATTAGAAGACTAAGGGCTAGCCCTGTGACAAACTGTCAGCCTATGGGGTCCAGATAAACACCTTGCAGAATATAGTGCATACCTCTTCACAACAGCTTCCTTGAATAAATGCATCATTCTTCTCCAGGGTGACATTCTGACTGGGTGTGCACGTATACTTTGCTAGTGTTAATAAAGAGTTTGTACAGATGACATTTGAAGTCTGTTGATACTCTGCATAGTATTATATATGTGTTATAAAGGACCAAATGCAGGAAGAATGGATAAGGGAAATAATACTTGCTGAATACCTGCCATGTATGAGGTACTGTGCTTTTAAATATTGTCAGTAATGATAGTAAAAATAATAACATCCATTTTTATGGGGCGCTTACTCCATACACACATTGAGCAAAACATCTTGGGAACCTTTCACCATGAATCCTTTCAGCAACTTTGCAATGTATTCCCTCCATTCTACAGAAGAGTGAAGAAGCTCGAAGTTAAATAAACTGCTCAAGCTCATACAGCCAATTAGTGCCAACACCAGGATTGGACATGGTCTAGCCAGGGATTGTTTCGTTGCAGGGATGGACCATCTCTTAATCTAGTTCAAAAAAAAGGTTTTTCTTTTTTTAAATAAAAGTTTTATTTTAGAACAGTTTTAAATTTATGTAAAGATTGTACAGAAAGTTCCCAGATACCAGTTCATTCAATTTGCCTATTATTACATCTTACATTAATATGGTCCATTTGTTACAATTTATGAACCAATATTGATACATTATTATTAACTAAGGTCCATAGTCTATTCAGATTTTCTTAGTTTTTACCAAGTGATCTTTTTTTGTTCCAGAATCCCATCTAGGATCTCATATCTCTTCATGTCCCTGTGATAGTTTCTCAGAATTTCCTTGTTTTTTTTTTTTTTAAGTTCCAGCAAGCAAAATTTTTTTAATAGTAATTAAAAAAAAAATTTTTTTTTTAAGATACTTAGATTATACAAATGTTACACAAAAAATATAGGGATTCCCATATGCCCCATTCCCCATACCCTCCACACCCTCCCACATAAACATCCTTTATCAGTGTGGCACATTCATTGCAATTGATAAACGCATCCTGGGGCTTTGCCACTGAGCATGGACCATAGTTCACATTGTAGTCTACACTCTCTCCCACACAGTTTTGCATGTTATGTGATGATATAAAATGGCCTATATCTGTTGTTGCAATGGCAACAACAGGACGATTCCCAGGCCCCGAAAAAGCTTCTGTATTATGCCTGTTTTTCCCTCTCCCTGTCCCCAGAGCCTCCAGTGGTCACTGCCTCCACATCAATGTTGTAATTTCTCCCAATGTCTTGTTTTTTGATGACCTTCACAGTTTTGAGGAGGACTGGACAGGTATTTTATAGAATGTCCCTCAAACGGGGTTAGTTTGAGGTTCTTGTCATAATTAGATTAGAGTTATATGCTGTATTAGTCAGGGTTCTCTCGGGAAACAGAATCAGCAGGAGATATCTGTCAATAATATGAAATTTTAAAAGAGTCTCTCACGCGACCGTGGGGATGCACAAGTCCAGGTTCTGCAGGCAGGCTGCAAACCAATGGCTCCGATGAAAGTCCGATGGAAGGTCGTTGATGAGTTTCTGGGAGAAGTTGCCTGTCCAAGGACGAGCTGGGAAATTCTCTCCTAATGTTGAAATCATTTCCGCTTTTAAGTCATTCAACTGATTGGATAAAAGCGCCACCCACTGATGATGTAATCTCCCTGATTGATGCAGATGTAATCAGCCATCCACGCAGTAAACTCACTGGTGATTGAAGTCCATAAATGCTCTTCTATTACAATTAGCCCAGTGTTTGCTGGAACAAACACCTGGACACAATTACCTGGCTGAGTTGACACATTAGCCTAACCATCACATATGCTTTTAGGAAGAAGACTACAGAAGCAAAGTGCCATTTTCAACAAACCATAATAAGTATACATGCCATCAATATGACTTATCACTGTTGACATAGACCTTGGACACCTGGCTAAGGTAGTGTTTGTCAGGTTTCTCTACTGTAATGAAACTTGAAAAAACAAGTTTATTTTATTTTCTAAATGCAGAGAAACCTTACAGAAATGAAATATAGTTGTTTCCATAGGAATTAAAAATCATCAGCAAGCCACTGTCTTTAGTATTCTCTCTTTGGGAATGCGTGGCCTTTCATTTCCTTTACTTTGAGTGTTTTCGTCATTGTCTTTTATTTTTTTTACTCACTGGTAATAGATTTCTGGCTCTAAGTAGCTCTGTTTCCTGATTTTCTTATTTTCTTTTCTCTCTCTATTTTTTTTATTTGGCTGCCAATGACTTACTAGACATCCCTCTCACCTTGTTCTGTTCAAGGGCCTGCTTAGCATGAACCTCACTTTCTTATAGTTTCCATTCTTCATGCTAGAGTCACTTAATCCCACCTAGGGGCAAGTTACTAGGGACAAGCTATAAGTGTGTCAATCACTTGTCCATGAATTAATTTCATTATTAAAACAATATTGTGAGATAGATAGAATTATCCCCATTTCTTAGAAAATGAAATTGTTGTTTTTCTATTTTGCCTCATGCAGAATTCTCTACAATCCTGAGGTTAAATAGCTTGTCCAATATTACCCAGTTAGTAAGTGGTGGAGCTGGGGTTAGACCTCGGATTTTCACATCCTTAAAGCCCACCACACTCACTTGCCTAACAAAATATTACAAAATATAAACCAACCTAATGAATTTAATTGTTTTAGGCTTGTTCTGAAGAGGTAGAAATAAAGATGCAAAATCTATCCCTAACTAAATCAGTTCAGATCCTAGACTTAGGCACTCACAAGTACTCACCTTGAGCAGTTACTCAATAAATATTATCCCACACAGATGAGGGAGCTGTAAATCTGGGCTGTGTGGTTAAAATTTGTACTAGGAAACTTCGAAGTCTATATGGATGGGAAGAACAGAAAAAGAAAAAAAAAGAGTAAAGAAGTAAAAAATACTGAATGTATATCCATCATAGGTGACAAATATACTGTTTTGCGAATCTTTTATGTGCATGTTGGTGGTCAAGGTATTGATGTAAATGGTTGGGAGCCATCCAAGTTGAGGGTGTGTCCTGATACCCTGATATCCTGGGCTAGTGAATGATTGCAATGGCCTTGAACTTGTAGGGAACAAACCCCTCTTTATCTTAACTTTTCTTAGTGTGGCAGTGGATATAGGTAAAGCAGCAATGACGGTGAAAGACGATGGCAGCTTGGACTAGGTAGTACCAGAGGAGACAGATAAAAAAAGACAGGTGGTTTCAAGAGATATTAAATGTGGAGGTGAGCAAGTGCAAATAGTCAAGGCTGATGGATGGATGGTAGTGCCATTTACTGAGATAGGGAACACTGGAAGACCAGTTGGTTGGAGTAGGTTGGAACAATCATGACCTTGGATACTTTAGAAATCCAAATGAAGATGTGAAGTGTAAAATAAGTGGATATGTGGATAGAACTCAGAGAGAGGGCTGGACTAGAGGTATGCTTATATGAGTCATTATAGACAAATAACACTATGAGTATTGTCCAAAGCAACTAGAGAGGGCACACTGTGAAAAGATAAGAGAGCCTAATGCTGATTAATGATTAATTTGAAAAGGGAAAAATGAAGGAATAGGCTCATAAATAGGAGTCAAGCTGGGAAAAAGCCAGGCTAATAGGATAAGAACTGGAAAAAATCCAATACTAAGAAAGAGATTATTTTAAGAAAGGAAGAATTGTAAAGAGAAAATTTAGATTAGCACACCATAAAGTGATTATTAATTAATCAATTAACCAAACAACTAGTAAAAGTCTCTTCTGTGCCAAATGACATTTAAAAACTGGGACAATAAGGACCAATAGGAATCTGATAAACTTACCTTTTTGACATGGCTTTCCTGAGTTAATGATAAAGTTGAGTCTGTCAACTTTTAATGGTTCAGGAGCTGATTGTGGGTTATCCATGCTAGCCATTCTCCTCCAGATAGATTTCTTCTGTTACTTTTATTTTGATCATTTATCTGCTTTTTAGTACTTCCATTAGAAGTGCAGAGGTAGGATAAGGGTAGGGAAAGGGATATATAGCAAACGTATTGTTTTTATTTTCATTTTAAAAACAATTTATTGAAGTGTATCATTCATACATAAACATACATAAACAATAAGAATAGTAAATGTTGTGAACTTACAAAACAAACATGCGTAAATCATAGAGGGCTCCCATACATCACTCCACCACAAATGAGTTTCTGGGAGAAGTTGCCTGTCCAAGTTGTGAGACATTTGTAACAAATTATGAAAGAACATCGTCTAAGTAATTACTACTAACTATAGTCCATATCTTACATTTGGTGTATTTTCCCTCAACCCACCCAATTACTTTTTTGTTCATAAACCATATAACTTATCTGAAGTGTACAATCAATGGCATTTAGTATAATGCACTGAGTTGTGCATTCTTCACTTCAATCAATATTAGAGCATTTTCATTACTCAAAACAAAACAAAACTAGCAACAAAATACAAACCACTATCATACCCATATGTTTGTGCTACTAATTATAAATCCTATAATGTGCAAAAGCACTGTGTTTTACTGACTGCTTCATGGTGTTGAGAATAGTTGATGGAATAGGAATAAAAACCTCAGTGGCTTTTAATAGTTTAGTGATTTTTTTTTTGTCACTAAAAATCGAACATTGGTGCTACATAAAATTTGTTTACGAAGTACCTAGTCCCATATGCTTTTCTGATTAGAGTCAAGCAAATATAATGCATGAAGAAAAAGGTAGAGAAACCAGTATTATTAAGAAAGCAATATATGCTTGCCAACTTGTTAACATTTCAATGTCTTTTTATGTTCAAAGCCATCAAAATATTTAGAAGGCAATGATGATGTAAAATTAAATATAGACACTGGGCAAACTGGTAGTAGAAGGGAACTTACTCAATCTAATAAAGGGCATCTATGAAAAATCTACAGTTACATCATACTTAATGGTGAAAGACTAAATGCCTTTCCCCTAAGATCAGGAAAAAATAAAGATGTCTGGTCTTACCATTTCTATTCAACATTGTACTAGAGTTTCTAGCCAGGGAAATTAGGCAAGAAACTAAATAGGCATACAGATTAGAAAGGAAGAAGTAAAATTATCTCTATTCACATATTACATGATCTTGTATGTAGAAAATCCTAAGGAACCTACTAGAAAACTATTACAACTAGTAAATGAATTCAGCAAGATTGTAGGACAAGATCAATAGGCAAAACGATTGTATTTCTATAGAGTTGCAATAAACAATCAAAATAATAATAATAATAATAATTCCATTTGCAATAGTATCAAAAAGAAATCAAATAATTTAAAAAAAGTATTGGAAAGTTAACTCTGAAAATGATAAAATACTGTTGAAAGAAATTGAAGAATATCTCAATAAATGGAAAACTCTCCCATAATCATGGATCAGGAGACAATATGGTAATATTCCCCAAACTGATCTCTAGAATCAATGTAACCTGTAGCAAATTTCTACAATGTTGTGCTGTGGGAGCACAGGTTCGGGGCACAACAAAAACTTTCAATAAATGATCCATTTATTACTTGCACAGAATAAAGAGACCAGAAAGGGCAAATAATCTCCTTGCCATGTACACAACCCAAATAGTCCAAAAGAGCAGGGGAGAAGTCATGATGGCCTGTCTCCTGGGGTGGCCAAAAACTGGCTCTAGGTTGGGGTTGATTGGCGGCACCTCTGCATGCCCACTTTGTGCCATATAGAGACAAATCTGCAGTGTTTAAGGGTGGTTTTTATCCACCTCAGGGGGAGGAGGCCCTGCTAGTGAGAATTCCTATTCTGACAAGCAAATGGGGCCACTTGTTCTCATTTTCCAGATTTAAGGTCTGGCAGCGTCTTTTTCATGAGACTTAACATCTCCCCCCAGGTTATGGAATGACACACAGTAGAAAAGAAGGTGAGGGTAGTTGAAGGCCAGAGGATGGCCACTTGTTTGTGACTTCCCCAGAGAAAGACGTGGGGCTAGGTGAGTTCTGGGCAATGGCTACTTAAGAGTTGTCTGTGTTTTTCCTACACAACCCCTATCAGGATTCCAGTGGACTTCTTTGTTGAAATTGGCAAGCTGATTCAAAAATTTATATGGAATTGCAAGGAACCTAGAATAGACAAAAAAATCTTGGAAAAAAAAAAAAAAAAAGGAATATAATTGAGAGTCCAGAAATAATCTCATATATCTATATCATATATCTAATTTTCAACAAGGGTGCCCAGACCATTCATTCAATGGAAAAAGAACAGTTCTTTCAAGAAATGGTACTGGAATGATTGGATAGCTACATGTAAAAGAATGGAGGTAGACTCTTATTTCACAGTATACAAAATTGACTTGGATCAATGGTCTAAAATATAAGAGTTTAAAACGACAAAACTCTCAAAAGAAGACATTATTATTCTACTATAGACTTATTATTATTTTAGCAATGGAAAAACTCTTATCATTGATATAAAGGCAGTGGCTATCAGAGGTTCTGAGGGATGAGAGAGGGAAGAATAGGTGTAATATCAGGGCATTTTTGGGACATTGGAGTTGTCCTGCATGAAATTGCAGTGACAGACACAGGCCATTATATCTTTTGTCTTAACCTACAAAATTGTGCGGGACAGAGTGTAAACTATAATGTAAACTATTACCCATGCTTAGTGGCAATGCTCCAATATGTGTTCATCAATTGTAACAAATGTACCACACTAATGAGGGATGTTGTTGATGTGGGAAAGTGTGGGAGGGGAGGGAGTGGGGCATATGGAAATCCCTTATATTTTTTATGCAACATTTATGTAATCTAAAGCTACTTTAAAAATTAAAAAAAAATTAACTTAAAAAAGACTCTTACAAGAAACCATAGGGGTAAATCTTCATAAGCTTGGATTTGGCAAAGGATTCTTAGATATGAAACCAAAAGCAGAAGCAATGAAAGAATAAATAGATTAATTGGGCTTCATAAAAGTAAAAAACTTTGATGTTTCAAAGGACACTATCAGGAAAGGGAAAAGACAACTGACGGAATGGGAGAAAATATTTGCAAATCATGTATCTCATCAGGGACATGTATCCAGAATATATAAACAACTCTTACAACTCAGTAATAAAAAAAGGCAAATAACCCAATTAAAATATAAGCAAAGTATCTGAACAGACATCTCTCCAAGAAATATATACAAATGGCCAATAAGCACATGAAAGGGTGCTTGACATCATTACTCACTAGGGAAATGCAATCAAACCCACAATGAGATACACTTCATACCCACTAAGATAGCTAGAATCTAAAAGTCAGACAATAACAAATATTGGTGAGGATATAAAGAAATTGTAACCCTAATCCACTGCTGATGGGAATGTAAAATGGTGCAGCCATTTTGGGAAACAGTCTGACAGTTCTTCAAATGATTAAACATAGATTCACCATATGATCCAGCAGTTCCACTTCTAGATGTATTCCCAAGAGTACATATGTCACAAAAATATTGTACACAAATGTTAATAGCGGCATTATTCATAATAGCCAAAAGGTGATAACAACTCAAATGTCCATCAACTTAAAAATAAATAAACAAAATGTGGTGTATCCATGAAATGGAATGTTATTTTCGCCACAAAGAGGAATGAAATACTGATGCATGTTACAGTGTGGCTTAACCTTGAAAGCATTGTGTGAAGTGAAAGAATCTACTCACAAAAGACCACTTATCATAGGAGATCATTCATATGAAAATCCAGAATAGGGAAACCTATAGACATAGACATAGATTAGTGGTTGCTTAGGGTTCAGTGAGAAAGAGATGGGAGGCGATAGCTAAAGGATACGGTATTCCTTTCAGACGTGATGAAAATATTCTACAATTGTCCATGGTGAAGGTTGCACAAATCTGCGAATATACTAAAAACCATTGACTTGTACATTTTAAATGGGAGAATCGTATGGTATGTGAATTATATCTCAATAAACTTGTTAAAAAAAGAAAATTAAAAAATTAAATAGAGGTAGGTATAAAACAGTGTCCTAATAACAAAAGTAATTGTTTCCCTTTTCAAATGATTGTTACCCCAGAGGATGAAGAGCCTTGATACTTCATAAATCCAATGTTATTGCATTGGGATGGGATAATGTGAAGACTCAGATTAAGTTGAAAATGCTTTTATTTGAAGAGAAAACAGGACTAATTTTCTGAGAGTTCTTTTTGTTGAGAAACTACTTAATATAATAATAGTCAATATAGTCTGACTAATAATGATTAAACATTATTTAGAATTATGGCTTTCAGACTACACCTATTGTAGTTTTTTGGTATGAAATGACATTGAGCAATAGTAAAGTGTTCTATTTCCTGGCAAGCATATAATTTAAATGAAGTATGTTGTCTTGCTGTCATACACCAATGGGTCAGAAACAGACTCAGATCTGGCACTGAATGTCATGTAAGTGTCAAAACCTCTCTTTTGGGATTCAACGTTTATCCAAATGCTCTGTACTTCAAAACATCTCCATGCTCAACTCCCATTCTCAACCAACCGTTGTGCTAAGTAAACATTTTCCATTACTCACTCTCTCAAATAAAAGCTCTAATATGTAAATATTATCTTGAAGTAATAACATATAAAGTAATTTTTTTGAGGTAAGGTATTCCATTCCTTATTGGGAATGCAACATTTGGATGTGGGAAATAGTTCATTAAACACTCAGCATCATTTTAGCCATTACAACATGGTATATT
This sequence comes from Tolypeutes matacus, assembly GCA_026826555.1. NCBI lineage: Eukaryota > Metazoa > Chordata > Mammalia > Cingulata > Chlamyphoridae > Tolypeutes > Tolypeutes matacus. The sequence continues at coordinate 2,381,868 of JAKSZT010054583.1, forward strand.
TATTCCATGTTGCCAGATAACTTATATTTTCTTTATGATATATACAAAATAGGAAAAGAACTAAGTCCTCATCTTAACCTTGTGATGAAGACATAGCAAGAAAGTAAAACCTAGAAAAACAATGTGTTATGAGCAAACGGAAAAATGACCAAGAGATATCTATCCTAAGTTTGTTCCAGTGGCCTGCTAAGGAAAAAATAAAAGTCACCAAGTAGTGTAGACAGGAACTACAAAACTCTACCCTAGATGCCCATGAATTTATCGTTCCTTGTGTTCAAATATTATTATTACTTTTCATTCACATTTGTTTCTCACATTTCACTTGTTTACATCCAGGAAAGTCTTCCTCAAAGGTTAATTTCCAGGTGGACTATACGACAGAACTTCGCTCATTTTACCCCTCGTCACATTTCAGCCACCCGTCTCAACCAATATTCACAATCTTGTCCATACAAGATTACTCTAACACATGGGCCTGTCTGTGTGTGCAGAGAGGGGTCTCCTTGGCAATCAAGACTTTTCCTGTACTTTCAGAATCAGGGATTTACATCTGCCAGCTTAGTTCAGCTACAGACTTTGGTACACAATGTATTTCTTTTTTCACTCCCTACCTTCTCCCCCCAGCCCTGAGCTTTGCCATCTGAGGCTCCCAACCAGCTTGGCTGTATTCTAGCTCATTATCCTACAAGTTCCACCCCCCAACTCATGGGTCTTAAGATTTATCTGCAAGACCAACTTAAAAATTCTGCACAGTGTCATTCTGGATGACTGTGGTTACTAACCAAAACTTAGACAATTAGTGAGTCAGAATAAATCAGGAATACTTGGAGAAAAATGGTGAAAGAAAAATTATTTTTGTGGAAGGTAGGAACCCAAAATGTTTTGATTTGATTTGGCTAAGATTTGATTTGGTTTTAAATTATTTAATCATCCATGTTCATAGCCAAGAAGTCATTTTTGTGGTAGCTAAATCTAAAGGAAATCTGAAATAGACATCCTTAAATAAAATCAGCTGTCTTATAATTTTTATTGGCTTCAGTGAATGGATAACATAAATAGTATTTTGTTCCTCTCATGACACAGTTATTAAGGCAAAATAGTCAAATATTATTGTAGCTCCTTCTAATTAAATAATTGCTGTTATGTAAGCCAATTTCCTTCCTGCTGGTTAAAGAAGAGCCTGTCTATTTTATAGCAAGTTTGACAAAGTCATTTGTGTATTAATAAGGCTCCCTTTGTATCATTCAGGATTTATCTATCAATTTATTCTCACAATATCTGAATCAGCATCATTGTCAAAGTTCCATTGAAGGTCAAGATTGTACACCTTAAAGGAAAACATGCATACTTGCCTTATTCTTAGAATGAGTTTTTAGAAATAACTTATTTTCATATTCAAAATAATCGATGAGGGAGCAGATGTGGCTCAAGCGATTGGGTGCCCACCTCCCACGTGGAAGGTCCCAGGTTCGGTTCCCGGTGCCTCCTGAAAAAAGCAAACAAACAAACAAACACCGAGCAAAAACAAATGAAAAAGCAAACTCAGGGAAGCCAATGAGGCTTAGTGGTTGAGTGCCAGCTTCCCACATATGAGGTCACAGTTTCAATTCCCAGCCCCTAGTACATGGGAAAAAAAAAAAAAAGAATAATCTTTCCAGTTAGAAAAGATACTGGAATATATAGTGTGTTCTTTCTTTAAAGATTATACATTTCTATATCATTCCCTTGGATTGATTTAGAACTCTAGGCTTTTTTAAAGGTCTCTTGGCTTAAATTTGGGTGAATTTGAGATCTCACAGACTACCTACTCTTAAATAGATGGGAGAGGTGATATATGTTTAAAATAGCACTCCTGAAATCCTTGTTCACAGTGCTTCAAAGTAGAGACTGAAGATTTCCTCTCCTTTACCTTTTGGCTATGGTTAGGAAAGGCAATCTGCTTTAGTGGGAGTCAGAAACCGTGGCTCTGTGTCTTGGGGAAATATGCTTAATATCTTTGGGCCTCAATTCACCCTCTGCAAAATGAGAAGTTGAACGTGATGTTCCTTGAGTTCCCTTTAAATTACAAAGGAATTGAACAAAGCTGGTTAAGCTAACTTTAACGGTTATTTATGAGGATCCTTTGAAGCAGATGATGGAGGGAAGAGAAGGAAAACATTGGAGGAAGAAAACATGAAAAGTGAAGAATGTGTGGGAAGACCTGAGGGATGGCTCACCAGGCCAGCAGTCTGCTGTTGTCCCTCCCTCTGTTTCCAATAACTTTCTCCAAGATACGCTCTGAATGATCTCACACCAGGAGGAAAATTTGGGTGTGAATTGAAAAGGATGTTTAAGTGGTTGAAAATCCCAAGCTTAGCCTGAAACTCATTAGTTCCCTAAGTGATAGTTAAAATGATGGAACATTAGGTTAGAGGAGCAGTAAGGCAAAAATGTCCGCTAATCCAAAGTTCTCTTGGAAGACCATCCGAGGCAAATATTTACCAAAATAGGGGGTGGATATGGCTCAGATGGTTGGGTGTCTGTCTCCCATATGGAGGAACCTGGGTTTGATCCCCGGGACCTCCTGGTAAAATTAAAGAAAAATATAGAAGGAGCACAGGCCACAAGTCCCTGCGAGCAGGTGCGCTGCCAGGCACTGCATGCGGTTATGCTGTCAGACCCCATAAGTGGAAGTGCTGCCAGGCCCCACACGTGGGTGCACCCCCAGGCCCTGCCAAGCCACGCAGCAAGATGATAATGTAACAGGAGAGTGACACAAGGGAAAGCCAAGATGAGATGCACAGAAAAACCAGGAACTGAGGTGGCGCAGGCAATAGGATGCCTCTCTCCCATATCGAAGGTTCCCAGGATTGAATCCCAGTGAAGACAGGAGGAGAAGGATGAGAAGAGAGGGCAGGAAACAGACCCAGAGTATTGCCCAGCAAATGGACACACACAAAAAACAGAAAAAACAATGGGGGTGTGGGGGGGTGGGAGTAAAAATGGATAAAAGTAAAAATAAATAAATAAATCTTAAAAAATTTTTTTTTACCAGAATAAAAACAACAAGGTTTAGTTATATATATTCTATATGGTTGACATATGTCCTATCCTGTCTACCAACCTGTGTCTCCCTAAAAGTCTGCTCAGGAATGTTTTTTACTCCTCCACATTTGTATCCTCATCACTATTCCACTGTGTTTTGTTTGTTTTGTTTATAAAGTGACCTGGCTAACCTCAGATGGACTCAAATAAACCTACCTGCTAGTTTAGGCACAGCTCCATGGCCCTATGTCTTCTCTGGCTCTGTGTTTGCCACATTATGTTGGGGTGGTCTGTCTACATATCACTGCCCCTCAATAAGACAAGTGCCGCCAGGACAGAAACTATACCTTATTTATTATGTTTTCCCAGAGCCAAAAACCTCTCCCAGATCAAAGTGTGTCAACCACAGTGCTAGGGGTAGCAATGGGAAGATGCAGGTATGAAAGGACCTAAAATCTAGTAGAGGAATCAGGAGTAAAAAAAAATGTACATGATATCAATATACAGCAATAAATGCTCTAACCAATATAAGACCTAGGGGGATGATAAGAGGTCATAAAAGATTTGGTTGTGAGGGCGGAAGAAGAAAGAGAGAGTGGTCATAGAGTAGCTAGTCTTTTTTTTTTTATAATAATAATTAAAAAAAAATTTTTTTTTAAAGATACTTAGATTAAATAATTGTTACACAAAAATTATAGGGATTCCCATATGCCCCACCTCCCACCCCTCCCACAACCTCCCACATAAACATCCTTCATTAGTGTGGCCCATCACCCACAATGGATATACACATCCTGGGGCTTTGCCATTAAGCATGGACCATAGTTTACATTGTAGACCACACTCTCTCCCACACAGTTCTGCATGTTATATGATGATATAAAATGGCCTATATCTGTCATTGCAATGTCATTCAGGATAATTCCCAAGTCATGAAAAAGCCCCTGTATTACAACTGCTTTTCTGTCTCCCAGCCCCCAAAGTGTCCAGTGGCCTCTGGCTCCACATTACTGTTGTAATTTCTTCCATTGCTTGAATCACAAAATTTCTATAACAGAATACCAGTAAGTCCACATAGCTAGTCTTTTAATCACTGAAACAACATTGGACTTTTCCATTGCCACCAGATATGACCTCATTAGAATGAGAAATGTTGAATGCAAGGGCCGGTTTCCTTATTTCCAATGATGCCAATAATCCTACACAGGTAAGACATGAAGCAGGGATTAACACGTTGAAGAAAAAGCAAAAGTCCTACCTTGCCCTTAACTCAAACTATACACCTTATATTCCAAATTGTGAGAAGATGAGTTTTGGGTCCACCTCCAGCTTCTGTCCACACTGTTTGTTCTCCAGGTCTGAAAAGGGTTTCCTCCACTTTTCTGTCTGCTGATTTCTTACACATCTGCAATAGATTAGAGATGGCTGCAAATTTTTGCTACTCTTCTGACAGAAAAATGGGGCTTATATCTCATACCTTTGAATCTGGTCAGACTGTATGACCAATACAACGTGGCAAGCCTAGCCTTGATACAATATGGCCTTGAGAGATAGGCAGCTTCTACTTCTTATCTCTTGGAATGCTAGTTCTGGAGGAAGCTAGCTGTCAGTAAGAAGTCTGACTACCGTGGGGCAGTCATGCTTCTGAGAAACCCAAGCCACTTGAAGAGCCCGTAGAGGACAAGTTGCTCTGTGAAGAGAAGGTGAGGCCAATGGACACTGAGATACCATACTGACATGTAAGGAAACCTTTTGGAAGTGGATGCTTCAGCCCTAGCTGCCTCAGCTGAAACTACATGGATCGGAAACAATCCATTTTATGCTTGAACCTTTCCTGAATTCCTGACCCACCCACAAAATCATGGCCCACAATAAAAAGAAAATGGGAATTTAAAGGAAGTAAGTTTTAGTGCAGAATGTTGCACAGCAATAGATAACAAAAGCAATATCCTTCAAGCCCTTCTTCACATATTATTTCCCCTGGACAGTAATTGTCCTGTTTTGGAGGCAGAATTAGCCTTTCCATCCTCAAACTTCTGTGTCCCTATGTCCAAAGTAGCAGCAACAGTACCTTTTGTTGATTATCTTCTATATGCTAGGCATAGCATTTGGTGTTTTACATATACTTTCTCACTAATCTCTCAAAACAAAGCTATGAGGATATTCTCATATTCATCAGGGAATGGGCTGAAAATTATACAGGGTTATCCAAGGTCATACAGCAGTAAGCAGTGGAGCTGGGATCTGAATCCAGTTTTGCCTGATTCAAAATCTGTGCACTTTTCCACCATCGTGCACTGTATTCATTCCTCCAGCCATTGTCATTTTAGATTATGATCATGTGCTTATGAATCTTTCTCCCATTGTACCCTGTATTCCCCAGTGTCTAACATAGCAACTCAAGCTCAGTAAATGTTTATTGAATAAGTGAGTGCCTGCAGAACAATTTCTAGAGAATCAAATACAATGTCCTATTCACGTAGAAATAGAGAATTGCTTTCTAGTGAAAAGATAAAAAGTTTTAGCAGTACTTTGAAATCCAGATTCTGTATTCCCTACCTACTCTGTCCAGAGAGTGTTACCGATGGCAACAATGAGTGTTTGGCCAAAGGCCTGGGGTATCTTTTCCTGAATCTTGAACAGACAATACCTCAGCTGGTTCACAGGGAGCTAATATTGTTATCTTCGTTTGCTGTGAGACAACATCTCTCTAATAAATGAGCTGACTCCTAAACAATGGTGAACTCAGTCACCTTTGTAGGGAAGGTTTCCTTCTATCTCTTATTGCTAAAGCTATGGGAATTAAGAATTCAGGGCTGGTCCTTACTTAAAAGGAGGGAGACAGATAAGGGGGTTTAGATAATGCAGCACAGGCTAGATAGAGATAAGATGTTCCAGAGGTTGGACTTTCCAATTTGCTGGGGCTCTCATCCCTATTTATTATGGACTCGATCCCCTCAATCTTGTTATTGCTGACATTGTACTCCCTCTGACACTTTATTGGGTGGACTCAGTAAGCATTTGCCTAACAGGATTCAGTAAAGAATATTTAAGAGAAAACAGTACAGCCTGACTCCTTTTGTGAAAACCAAGCTGATGTAAGGGATTTACAAGTAGAGCAAGTCAAATAAAATGCCAGCTTATAGCTTAAATCCTGCCAGATGATCTGAGATAACTTACAAAATGTGCCCTTTTCAAAAGAATGTTTGCATGAGGAATGGCTACAATAAGGAATGAGAAACTGTCTGGAAGAGAGATTAGACCCTGTGATGTTACTTGCTGTGCTGGGTGGATACCCCTGAGTTTGCAGTTGGAGACTTGTGAATCATTTAGGGTAGGAAAGAGATTTAGTTAATTTTGTTTTATCTTGAAAGGGAGAAATGAATTCACTTTATAGTGCCCTTATATTTTGTTAATGGATTTTATAGAAGAGAGAGACTTTGTGACGGATTGATTTTTAATTATCTTTCCTTTCTATTCTCTGAGTACACTGGGCTTTAATAAAAAGAATAAATACCATAGTTGTAATTGGGTCAAGTGGCTGCAGCCTTGAGGGTTTTCTGATGTGCAGGAACCCTTTTGCTGGCCATGTGCAAGTCTGCACTCTTGTCAGTAACATATCAGCATTGCCCTCTGTCTGAGGAATGTGTCTGAAACTCTAGGGGAAAGTATGGATCATCCAGTGGTTGGATTATATTTCTTCTTCTTCTTCTTTTTTTTTCATGTCTGCCATTTTTGTTGGAATATTCAGGGAAATTAGGTCAGTTATGGTTTTAGTTAGCAGTGCTGCTCTTGTGTTGTACGTAAATCATATGATGTTTCTAATTATCTCTGCTTTTTTACATAGATCTGAAACCAAATCCTTAACTATGCATGGCTTAGAGGTGTTTCCCTCTCTCCCTCTTTCTTTTTCTTTTGTTTTGACTTCTCTCTGGGACTAAAATGAAACTTAATCTTGTAATAGCAAGATATAATAATTTCTACTTTATAGGCAGCTTGAAAGTTCAGGATTAACAGGGAAAGAAATGGATAATTACTGGATGTATAGTTGCAGAGAGAAAACTTTTAGAGTTATTAATTGGGCGATCCACTACTCTACTTCTAAGTAGAGTGATGCTTATCTTTGAACTTTATTGGTACCCAGATGGAACCATTAGAAGTTTCAATGATTTGCCTTAGGCCAAGAGCTCTAGATTTCCATTTCCTGACATCTTAAGCTGTGTTCAGTTTCCAAGGGCAGGGAGGCAATTGGAAAGGATTTCCTAGCATCTCAAATGTGGGCCTGTATTCGGTTGGCAGAGAGAGAGGAGAACCTGGGAAATGCAACATTATGTGCAAAGAGAGCTGGGCTTTTATTTATTTATTTTTAACTGAGTACTAATGGGAATGCTCTCATAAAGGGAGGTTTTAAAAAGCATTTCTCTGTTGGCCTTTCAAAGCAGGATTAATTCTCCTCAGTCTAGTTTATCAAGTGCTAGGATAACTTAACTGTGTACATGTGCCTCAAGGTAGAGACCAAATAGCTTCTAAAAGCTTTCAGATCTGCAGCTCTGGGAAAAGACAAGAAGAAATTTAGGCCCATTAGCTCTTTGGTAGTGTTGTTGACGATTCTTGGAAGCCTAAGAGATGAGAGAAGCTACATGTAAGGAGACTAGAGAGACAATTCATGTGAGGAAACTAGAGAGACAATTTCACATAACAACCCACCTGCTTTTCCCTTCCTTTCCTTCCTAACCCATACTTTGTGCTAGGAGCTATGATGCGCTGTGAGGATTATTTTTTTAAAAAAACTAGATGGTTTTTGCTTGACATGGCAGAGTGAGGTTTAAGAAATCTTTTTGCGGTAGAAATGACTAGTCTATGTGATAAGGATGATTTCTTTCAAGCTCCTAGCTTAGTAAAATAAATGGATTATAATGGAAGTTATAAATAACTGAGTTAGGAAATAGGGAAGGAGGACTAAGTTTGTGAGAGAAAATCATGAGTCTGGGTTTGGAAATATTTGGTGTGAATTGTCTGTAGGATGTAAAGGAAGAGGTACCTGGGTTCTTGCAGAAGATAGAGATCTGAGCACTATTATATTATGGGGACTAATATCATGGCAGGAACTATTTAATTCAGGAAAACAGTCAAAGGTGCATGGAAGGGAGCCAAGAACAAAACTCTGGAGAATGTTTCATTATAGGAGACAAGGAAGGATTAGCTAGTGAAAGGGCCTGAGAAAGACTGATTAGTAGGGTAAGAGGGAAACAAAGAAAGTCTTTCTGGAAAACCAACGGAAAGTAGACATCTTTGTTCTAGGGCTGCCATCCTGACAACATACACCATCCTCTCTCTCTTCCCACCTTCCAATCTGCTGGCTTAACTAGACGACTAAGGCACTCTGGTTTGTAGTTCACTGATGTAATTGTAGGTTTGCAGGAAACTCATGCATATAATACATAGATAGTTCTATATACCACCCTATTATTAACATCTTCATTAATGTGGTGCATTTGTTGCAATTGATGAAAGAATATTTTTATAATTGTCCTATTAGCTATAGTCCATGGTTTACATTGGGTTTGCTGTTTATGTTGTACAGTCCTATGGTTTTTTGTTGTGCTTTTAAGATTTTTATTCTAGTAACTTATATACCCCTAAAATATCCCTTTTTAGCCACGTTCAAAAATATAACTCAGTGCTGTTAATTACATTCACAATGTTGTGCTACCATCATCACCATCCATTACTGAAAATTATCCATCAACCCAAATATAAACTCTGTACAATTTAAGCATTTCTTTCTCTTAACCTTTAAATTCAAAATTCAGGGACTTCCTGTAGAAAATTCTGTTCAGCTGAGCATATTAACCCAATTTGCTTCCATGGGGCATGCATGTTCTTGAGGAAATTATGTATTACTTGCCCTGTATGATGAAGGGTGGGGACAATATGCAAGAGCTCTTCTCAACATGGACCTGTGGGGAAATGGAACACTTGGACATAGAGTTACATTTGCTCACTGACCCATCACAGGCCTCTGTGTTTTCAGCAACATCTGCAAGCCTGAAGGCGATGATATTTACTGGTAGGCCTGTGCTCAACAGCATCTGCAACATGAGCTTGATGTTTTCACTGACTAGAGTAACTAATTGTCCCCTCCTCAGTAGGGAATACAGATCCCGAAGCATAAGTAGGAGGGATTTGGAAGAAATGAAACTAGTGGCAGGCATAGGACTTTATGATATCTTTTGGAGAACTCACATTGGCAGCGTGCTCAGTGATACAACTAACTACCTGGCCAAATGTCTCAGAAAAGATGTCCATGCTTTTTGTCATCCCAATCACCTATCCCTCCACTTCCCATACTGTGCAGCCCTACTGCATGGACCTTGTCTCCATGGTGACTGCTCTGTATTCATGAAACATACCACTCAGCTCCTGCAGGTGAGCACACCCATCCATCTAGTGAGGGAATGGTTTCTAGTGCAATGATTTTGGAGACTAATGGTTCTTATTTCTTCAGTAGTTCTCTAAAGTGATCAATGTAATTGTGATGAATTTTAGCCTTTTGATATTACAAAATCACTTTTTTTTTTTTTAAGATTAATACATTTTCCCCCTCCCCCCTCCTTGTTGTTTGCTCTCGCTGTCTGCTCTCTGTGTCCATTCACTTAGTGTTCGTCTTTCTCTTTTAGGAGGTACCGGGAACCCATCCCACGACTTCTGGTGTGAGAGAGTGGCACTCAGTTGCTAGAGCCACCTCATCTCCCTGGTCTGCTGCGTCTTTCACTGTCTTTCCTCTGCGTCTCCCTTTGTTGCGTCATCTTGCTGCCACCAGCTCTCCGCAGTGCGGGCTGTCAGCTCTCCATGAGGGCTAGCTTGCCTTCATCAGGAGGCTCGGGGAACCAAACCTGGGGTCTTCCATATGGTAGACGGGAGTCCAATTGCTTGTGCCCAATCTCTTGAGCCACATCCGTTTCTCCCAAAATCTTAAGATCAGGGAGACATAGTCCCAAAAATCAGAAAATGCTCTAAACCTGACATACTTTTTAACTCTCTTCACCCGTACCAGGGCTTTTCCTTAATATGCACACTATATTCCAGGTTTTTTCCCTTAGACTTGCAATTTTAACAGCTCATTTCCCCCCATGTGTTCAGTGTTTATCAGGTTTTCAGAGAATTATACTCATGGTAACCAAATTCACAAGAGACTGATATATAAAGCAAGATGTCCCTGATGTACTGCAAATGGGAAAAATTATTTTTAGCTTCTCTTTTCTAGACAGATCATTCCTTTTTGACAAATGAATGGTTTCTTATGACAGGTCATAATACAGTGCTTAAATTTCCTCTTTTACGTTACGCAATCACCTTAGTAATGCAGATTAGGTTTGGATACTTCCAAATCTATATATTTTTAACTACATATTTATGAAGAATTTCTAGGGTTATTTTTATATTTATTCATTTTTGTCTTTCTCATTATACAAAAAATTTAAGCTATGTTATAAAAATATACTTTTTAATAATAAAAAGTCAAAAACAGGAAAAATGTATATTTGAAAAAAGTCAAAGACTGAGAAAAACAAACAAACAAAACACATAACTAAGTTACAAGGTCTCCCAGTTGTTAGAGCTGGACTTAAAATTTGACCTGAATTTCCTGGTGGCCAAATGCAAAGGTAAACATGCTCAGTCACATAGTTCTTTTTAATTAATTAATATTTTGAAAGGAGCTTTAGTTTATATAAATGTTACATTGAAAATATGTGGGGATGCACATGTACCCCAACCTCTCACCTGCCCAAAGTTTGCTCAATAACATCTTTCATTAGTGTGGTACATTTGTTACAATTGAACATATATTAAAGTATTTCTACTAACTATATGGTGTATAGTTTACATTATAGTTTACACTTTGTACCACAAAATATTATAGGTTTTGACAAAATGTATAATGGCCTGTATCTGTCATTGCAATGTCATGCAGGACAATTCTGGTGCCCCCCAAATGCCCCATGTTACACCTATTCTTCCCTCTTCCTCCCCTGAGAACCTCTGGTGGACACTGCCTTTTTATCAATGCTACAAGTTCTTCCACTACTAGAATAATAAGTCTACTTTAGTCCATAGTTGCATTCCCCCCTTATATTTGTTCATTCCTCAATCTTTTTTTTTTTAAGTTTTTTTTTTTAAAAAGATACTTAGATTATATAAATGTTACATAAAAAATGTACAGGATTCCCATATGCCCCATTCCCTACCTTTCCCACACTTTCCCACATTAACAACATCTTTCATTAGTGTGGTATATTTGTTACAATTGATGAACACATATTGGAGCATTGTCACTAAGTATGGATTATAGTTTACATTATAAACTCTCTCTCTTGTAAGTTATGACAAGATATATAATGGCCCATATCTGTCATTGCAATGTCATTCAGGACAATTCCAATGTCCCAATAATGTCCCCATATTACACCTATTTTTCTCTCTCCCTCCCCTCAGAACTTCCAGTGGCCACTGCCTCCACATCAATGATAAAAGTTCTTCCATTGCTAGAATAACAATAAGTCTATGGTAGATAACAGTAAGTCTACTCTAGGCCATTGTTCATTCCCCAATCCTGAGGATTCAGGGATGGTGATGCCCACTCCACCTTTAATTGAAAAGAGCTTAGATCCCATGGGGCAGATGGATGGTACTATCTTGCTTGCAGTTGTAGACTCTCTCTGTTCCTTTGTATGGTTGTTGTCCATCATCATTTCCTTGTTAGTTGTCCTGGGTGACTCCAATGAACTGGAGAGTAGTTGTTGCAGCACTGTTGAGATTCAGGGCCCAACTGGTATACAGAAAGCCCAGAAATTTACATCTCTTGGACATAAACCTATCAACTATAGTACTAAATATAGGTTCAAATATAAGGGGCAGAAGACCCATGTGTAGGGAAACCACAACTGAGTCCAATTCTGTCATACTAGGGAGCATAAATTCCCAAGTAGGGCCCACTGGTAAGGCGTCAAATTCCTGAGCTGTCAGCCCTGCCTATAGTGTAGCCCTCAGTAGCCCCACTATTTGAGGCAATATTTGTGGTAGCCCATGGGATCCTACTGAGATGTGCATAAATGTAACCTCTAGGATGACCTCCCAACTCACTTTGAAATCCCTTAGCCATATAAACTCATTTGTCTTTACCCTTTCCTTTTGGTCAAGGTCTTTTTCTAGTTGCATTGCTAGTTGGTGCTTGGTAGTAATCCCTCGGTGCCGGGGTGGCTCATCCCCAGGAGTCATGTCCCATGCCGGGGAGAAAGTAATGCATTTATTTGCTGGGTTTGGCTTAGAGAGAGGCCACATTTGCGCAACAAGGAGGGTCTCAGGAGGTAACTCTTAGGCAACCTATAATACTAGCCTAAGTTTCAATTTCAAAAGAAAAGTTCATAAGTACAGTCATCAATATCAAGGGCCCATCAATGGTCTATCCTCCTTCATTAGTCACTGCCCCTGTACTCAGGGGATTTTTGCTGCTTCATTAAAGAAAGTGGCAGAACTCTCCAGGATGGGAATTGGATATTCTTTCGGTTATTGTGTGGATCTCCACCCACCGTGACAATGCCCTATGAACACTTGAACTCATTCATATGTCTTATAGGTATGCCCTAGGTGAACCTCCTCCCATGCATCCCTCATCATTGACACCCCACACCAGTGATCCTTCCCTGCCAGTTATAACCTTCTGTGATCCAAAACATCTTAAAAAATGAAGCAAACAAAATAACCTAATAAAATTAATAAAAGAAAATGAAATAATAATGATAGTTTAAAAATGACAAATAAAATACAAAAAATTAAAATGAATTTGAAATAACAAAAGAAATAATAAAAAATAAAATAAAAAAATATTGGCATTATGTCTTTCATCACTATAAAATCTGTTGTCTTATATGTACAATGACATTTTCTTCCATTTATTCCCCCAGTGTCTTATTTTTTTTTTCATTTTATCTTCAGAGAAGCTTTAGGTTACAGAAAAGTCACATACAGAGTATAGGGGATTCCCATATACTCAACATCCTCCCCCTTTCCCCCGTTCCCAGTTTAATAACATTTTTCATGTAGATTGTACATTTGTTACAATTGATGTACAAGTATTGAAGCATTTCTACTAACCATGGTCAATGATTTACATTATGCTTTACATTTTGAAGTATACACTTTTATGAACATAGTTCTTATTGTTCATATGTAATGAAAATGAACCCTTACTATGAGCTAAATATTGGTCTAAATGCTTTACATGTAATATTTCACATGATCTCCAAAACAACCTTCATTTTGCAGTTGAGGAAATGAGCCTTGAGATGTTAAATAGTTTGTCTAAGAGCATGCACCTAGTAATTGGTGTACCTGGGATTTTGGTCAGCCAGGCAATCCAACTCCAGCAGGTTCAATGTCCTTAAGCTTATATAATAAGCTGTTTCTAAGGGAAATCATACCTGCTGCTCCTTAGAGAAAGAAAAGCTTTCCAATTACATAGCTCTATGTTTTCCCAAGAAGAGAATTATAAAGAGAAACCTGAAAGAAGCTGTGGACCAAATTCTCAACAAATCTTCCTTGGCTGACAGTTGAAGATGTGACATAAAGATGCAAGTCAGTGGATACAATCCTTCCTGAAACCAAGACAACATGGTCCACACTTGGCTAATTGAATCTATGTACTAATCTCTCTTAGTTTCACTAAATATCTCCATATTCCTGAGATACCTTGCTTTATTCTTATGTACAATACAAAATATAAGCCGTGTGTGCATATTTGTCTCAACACATGGGTATACTTCAATGTTAATAAAGGGATGAGGAAGGAGGAGAGGGGATCGATTCTTCAGAGAAATGCACACTAATTTAAGGAAATTAAATGACTAAAGTCTGGACAAGGAATTTGGTGTTATGGAATGAAAAGTCTTGATGGTGGTAGTCAGTTGGTGCATTAGACTGGAGGTATGGAATAATAAACCCATGGATTAACAACACGTACTCAAACTTATTTCATATTATGTTGAAAGGTTTTAAGCCATGCCAAATGTCCCATGATCTATTCTGAAGAATTTTGCTGTTAGAATTTCAGAAGAGTATGATCAAAATCACTGAACAAGGAGAAATGCACATTTTGAGTATGTTTTTCTTGTCTTGCACACGGCATTTAGAAAGTTTTAGTTCTATGTATGCCTGTTTAGCCCACAGGTGGCTTGCAAACAAATAAAACAATTTACAATTGAGTTCACATTACAATGCTTGAATTTTAAATATCTGGCTTTGAGAGGCTCTTCACTGCTTATTTTGGGGTCCATTGTCCAATCTTCTGTATGACCCTACATGAAATTAATAGGTATTCTACTTCAGACATTAGTAAAAAAGGCTGCTGTTTGCATTTTTATTGACCTGTTGGATCATTTCAGTTTTGGAAAGGCCTATTATTTCATCCTCATGCATGCACTTTGGATATATATCCACTCTGGGAAGATGGAAGACCCAGGGCATATGAAATCTTTGGCAAAGAGGCCATCAGAGTCACAGGTTGTTTGCTGCAGGGAATATTCAAGCTAAAAATGTATGAAGCAGAGGCCAGGGCATCGATGTGCTTCATTTAAAAATATACTATTTTATTTTGGCTTTGGTTTAAGTGTGGGAGGATTTTGTGGGTGTGCGTGTATATTCTACACGAAAAAAAAAAATGGTTTGATGCTGCTATGAAATCTGTATTTCTTCAGTCAGGTACATAGCAACTCACATGGTCTCAAGCCACAAATGTTGCCTCATAAACGGAACCACAGAAATGTGTCAACAAAATCCAACCTACTCAAATCAGGTCTTAGAATCACAGCTGCTGGTGCTCTGGTGCAAGAAGCAGGTGTGAGACCACCTACGGTAGCAGCTCAGAAAGCTTCCTGTCAGGAGGGAAGCTGCCGGGGCTGCCCCCAAGGTGCCAAATAACTCAACAGATAGGGTAGCAACATGAAGATAAAATGTTAATATGTTTTACTTTTCTCAGCCACTTGGGTTAGTGCCAGAGAAGCAAATTAATTATAAAACAACTGCCCAAACCAAAGCATTCAGCTTACTGCTAACAGACCAGGGGCTGTTTCTGAACAACATTTGTGTTTTATTCTGTTTATGGATTACCAGACTCTGAAAATTCCCATGGATGGAGGTAGGGAGGGGATGGGGTTGGTTTAATCTATTGTAGGACAGCACTTTGCATTTGTTTTTACAAGAAAGAACATGTAATATAAACTCTGTGTGGGTGTCTCCGGGGAGGACTGGTTAAGAGTGGGGAAGTGAAAGGGCCATCAAACATGGAAGGAGCTCCTCGGTCAGGGAGGTCCAAGGTTTTATTGACTGAGAGCCATATAACCCACTGCCAAAGGGGAAACGGGCTCCACCCTACATACTCAAATGTAAGCTATGAAAGCAAAGCTCAAGTGGAGAAATAATCAGAAAATCTTTGCCCCAAATGTAGAAACCACATGAGTTCTGTCTGAGATCTTTCATGGAACAGGCTCCCACCTTTTCAGTTCACGGAGACAGGCGATATCGAGTCCCTGGTGCTGGTAAAGACATCTGCATACCCTTTAAAGTCTCTAAAATTTGCCTTGCACTTGCTTATACCCAGAACTACTTGGGAAGATTTTTTTAAAAAAAATCACTGCTTATTTTCAATTGCAATTTATTTCAAAGCTCTGGCTAGTTTTATAGTTTATTAAACATTTACGATTTTATGATGCAAATGAGTCTCCACCAGGATTATGTGCTGAAGAAGTGAGCAAGCTGGCTGATTGCATTGCAGGAAGCTACAGGCAGTTGGGAGGAAAGAAACTTTCTTGCTTTTTTGAATCTCATCTTGATTTTCAAGGTGTCTGGATTTGAGAGGGCCACATATGCTCTGAATATGGTGATTTATGGTAACTAATAGCATAGTGTGTGGTGGTTGGTGGACTGTGCTTTTATTATGTTGTTTCCGGGCATTTTTCACCCACTGCAATTTATTTTCTGTGAAATTGATATCTGTGAATAACGTGTTCAGTACCAAGGCAGTAACAATTACACTCTTTAAAATGGAATCCCATTACATTTATTCTCTTTGGAGATCCAGCA
Source organism: Tolypeutes matacus (assembly GCA_026826555.1). NCBI lineage: Eukaryota > Metazoa > Chordata > Mammalia > Cingulata > Chlamyphoridae > Tolypeutes > Tolypeutes matacus. The sequence continues at coordinate 2,398,029 of JAKSZT010054583.1, forward strand.
TCCTCTGATAAAAGAGGGTGTAAAAAGCAAGGTATGTCTAAACTGTTCTTAATTCTGCACAGGCTCTTACATTTGGACTGTATGGGGCCAGATATGAGATAGATTATTGCTATTAAAAAATAGAACTCCAAAGAGATGTTCTAGGATTCTCACACTTTATAGGAAAGACTTTGCAACAGTGCAATGAAACATAAAAGATATTCCTCTATATTAGCAGATTGGAAGGGCTTCTATACCAGGTATTTAATTTCAAGCTAAGTATTCTGCTGAAATGGAAGGTTTGGTTCAATATGGGGCAGAAAATGGACTCTGTAAACATATCTGCACCAGTGGAAGCTGAATTAATGGGCTGCACCATTTTTCTTGAAAAAAACAGAGTTGAGTTTCCCATTACAGAATACGCCATCCATTCTGGAGTTCCTTCATTGTCAAAAGGGAATCCCATGCAGACTGAATTCTATGAACATTTGGACTATATTTGTCAGAGAAGACAGAGTTTCCTGTTCCTTACAATGTACTCGAGTCTCTGTACTGCTAGATTAGGCCTTTCAGTGAAGAGTGATCTTCCCATTCAAAGAAAATTTCCAGAAGTGAGGCCCCCATCACATGAGGAATTTGCATTTCATTAATGTGGAATCATACTCTGGAGTGCTGGGTTCTATTTTGTCACAAAGGGTATTTCTGTACTTAAACATTTTTGCTTCTTTGCTTTTGTTGCTAAACTTAGAGGGCAACCTTTATCTTCTTTAGATTTCATAGTATTAGAAGGAAAGAAGTTTGCATAAAAGGCAAAGCAGGGGTAGAAGGGATGTTTAAAGTTGGAATGAAGGAGTTACGTTTTGGGACTATCAAAAGAATCAATTAATTAGATAACCATGGTATGTAATAAAGGAGATTAAAGAGCTGATTACCACTTTTCCAATCCTGTCAGATTGAGGAGCGTTGGCTTCAAACATTTTCCAGTCTGATGCTGAATGTCATGAGGAGACACATGGGTTTTGCAGATTTTTAAAAAACTTTTTATTGTAGTAACATATTTTTAATGAGTGTTCTTAGCACTCAGTTGAGTACCTACATGGGAGAGCCGGTGCTGCTGACTCAATGCAATAAACATTCGACTCATCGTGACAGAGCCTCTTCTCATGGTGAAGGGCACCACCTGCCAGAGGGAGAGCCAGAGATTGATTTACGGTCCCTAAAGCATCAACACCAATGAACTCATGATTCCCTTGAATTACCTGCCACCTTTACATGATCTTCGGGGATGGTATTCTTTCATCCTGATGTCAGGCTCAATGCCCTTTTCCCAAATCCTCAGTGCATCATCATGGCCTCATCTGTTTTGAACTGAAGAAGGGCACACCTTTATTGCAAAGATGATTTCTGTTAGCATTATAACCATGGTATGTAGAAATTCCTAGGAGAGATCCCCCTCAAAAATGTTACTTGTATAAATATGTTGAGAATCAAGGGTCAGTAAATAGTCGCATGGATGTAAGGAACAAATTAAGTTCTAACCGTAGGCTGAGGATGTGGAGATGAATGAGGCATGATCCTTAAGCTTAGGGAGTTGACAGTTAAGTGTGGTAGGCGGACATATAAACACATGCTTACAAGATAGCCTAATATGGGCAACAGTATAAATATAAACACCGGGGTAATTAACTTTGTGGGGATAAAATGTGTAGTGTGTGCCTGGAGGGCTTTATTCAGTTCACCAACTGGACAGGAGGAGGTGGGAAAGGGCATTCTCGGCAAAGAGACTTGCACACCCAAAGTACAGAAGTTTGGTGTGTTCTGGAAATTCGAAATTCATTCTTGCTGGAACGTACAGGTGGATGGGTGAGAGTAGGGCAGTAGAGTGGCTACAGATCCAAATAAAAGTCATATCAGGAGGGGATTTTTAAGTCATTGTTAAGGAGCTCATATTTATTTTGTAGATCATGGGGAGGCACTCAAGGGTTTAATTAGCAGAGTGACCTGGTTGCTTTTATGTTTTTGAGAGTTATTTTGAGCCTCATAGAAGGCGATTTAGAAGAGGACAAGATGAGATGCAGAGAGACCAGTTAGGAAGCTATCGTCATATTTCAGGTGAGAGATGATGCCTGCCAGAACTAAGAAAATTGAAGACATAATGGAACAGAAGAATAGAGAGGATAGTTAGAAGGTAAATGGACAGAACTTGAAGATCTGGTTGAATGTGGAGAATGAGGAAGGAATCTGGAGTGCCCCCAGCTTTCACAGTGAGTCGCTGCCACACTGAAGCCACAACTGAGACAGGGAACTTATGGGGAGAAGTAGGCTTTATCTGTGTGTGTGGTGTGGTATAATTGTGGAGGTATTCAAAATAAAGAATTCAGCACTGGGCATTCTGCATTTGGGTTGTCGGAGGACCACCAGGTGGAGGGGTCCAATAGGAGATGGGTTGTGAGCATCTGGACTTGAAGGTCAGGTTGGAATACTTAACAGAGACTTTCAGCTCTAGGCATTTTGTTTTTTAGAAAAAAAGAAACACTAAAATTCTTCTGTGTGATGTTGCTTGTCATGAGTTCCGCTTGATGTGGTTCCAGTTTCTAAGATCACTATTATTTCAAATGGCAATCTAGATTTCAGCTTTTGTGTTAAATATTTATGGGTAACACAAAAATCTGTTCCTTAATTTTTTTTTTTACCTTTTCTTCTGGCAGTGGAGAATATTGGTAGTACCTACTTTGAATCAAGCAGAGATGTGGCTTCCCTATCTAATACTCCAACTTTTCTCATGCCTTTTTTTCTCTCACTGTACTCTAGTCACTGTGTTAAATGCTGTACATGCCCTGTCTTATCTGACTCTTATAGCAACTAACTGTAGTAAATGATAAGGAAATAGGCTCAAACTGATGAAGTGAATTGGCCATTGGCAGTTGCAGAGCTGGAATTTAAATCGGAATGATTCTAATGCCTATACTTTTAACCACAATCTTATATCGACACTCACATTTCTCATGATTTATTTAGAGAAGTTAGAGAAATTTTTGCCACATTCAGTAACATTCATTTAACATTCCATGGAATTGAAAAAAGTAACAAAGGAATACAGCTCAACCTAGGCCGAGTACTTCTTTTTGCCTTATATACAATCCAAGGGTCTGTATAACATACCTGGAAAAATCTCATCATTTAGGACATCAGACTGTCCAAGATAACATATCAAATGATGTAAAAATTACAAGGCTTCATCTTGAGGTTTTCTGCTGTAGACATTTCCATTAGGCAACCTTATCGTGGGGTTCCAAAGAGAGTCAGTGGATCGTATTTGAAAGAACATGAGAGAGGGCTTATATCCCATGGATATGGTGGGTGGGAAGATCCTGCCTGCAGATGCAGGCCCTCTCCATTCCCTGGGATGGCCATTGCCCATCGTTGTCTCCTCACCAGGTGTCTTGGATGAGTCCATTGAGCTGTAGGGTAGGAGTTGCAGCTCCACCTAGATTTCATGCACACCTGGCACATAGGTAGGCGGGAGGCTCCAGTCTCTGGAAGTATACCTAAAAACTCCAGCATCACATATAGGTTTGAATAGAAGGGACTGGTGAACCATGTGCAGGGAGGACTTATTTGAGTCTAATTCTGTCACTCTCAGGAGCACAGATTCCAGATGTGGTGGGAAGTGTGGGAGGTGGGCAACATGGGTATCCCAGTGGGTTCCGTGTAATATTTTGGGTAATCTAAGCACCTCTTAAAATATATGTATATATATATATATAAATAACATTTTTGTAAGCAAATACACATATATGCATATATATTTATATATCATTTTGCAAATGTTTGTATTATTGTGAGAATTTTGATTTTTACCCATAATAAAAAAAAAAAAAAAAGAAAAAAAAAAAAAAGAAAGAACATGAGATGGGAGATCTGGAAGCCCTGAGTCTCTTCTGATTTCAGCTCTGTGTGCTTTTGAGCAAGACGCTTCACCATTCTGGGCCTCAATTTGTCTTCCATGCAATGAGGGGTGTGTATCAGATCAGTGATTCCCAAACTTTTGAAGCAGCAGGATTCTTCCTTTGGTGATGGCTCAAAAGGAAGTCCAATATAAAAGGCAGATTAAGGACAAGATAGTCAGTCTAGAAAGAATGAAGAGGATGTAGAATCACCCTCTTTATATAATGACAAAAACTTCCCCCCTCTGAAGGCCTTGAGCAAAGTCCTCAGAGCACAGTTTAACAAACCAATGAGGGGGGAGCAGATGTGGCTCAAGCAGCTGGGTACACACTTACTACATGGGAGGTCCCAGTTTCTGTTCCCTGTGCCCCCTAAATAAGACGAACAAGACAGCGAACTGATGCAAGGGGGCTGGCGCGGCAAGCTGATGCAACAAGGTGATGCAGTGAGATGGCCCAATGAAGAGTCACAGCTAGGAAACACAATGAGAGACACAACAAGAAGGGAGCAGAGCTGGCTCAAGTGATTGGGCACCTCCCTCCCACATGAGAGTTCCCGGGTTGGGTTCCCAGTGCCTCCTAAAGAGAAGATGAACAGACACAGAGAGCACACAGTGAATAGGCACAAAGAGCAGAAAGCGAGTGCAAACAACGGAAGAGAGGGGAGAAATAAATAAATGAATAAGTAAATAAATAAATAAACAAATAAATAAATAAATAAAATCTTAAAAAGAAAACCAATGAATTGGATGAACTCTAATAGTCAGTGATTTTATAATTATCTGCTCAGATAATTTGATCAAAGCTGTGGTGGTAATTTTTTCCCTAACATCTTTATTGAGGTATAATTGAAATACAATAAACTATGCATATTTAAAGTGTACAATTTGATGAGCTTTGACATTTGTATACTCTCATGAAAGCATCACCATAATCAAGATAATGAATATATCCATCATTCTCAAAAGTTTCCTCATGATCCTCCCTGCCCCCTGCCATAGGCAGGCAATGGATGATCTGTTTTTGCCACCATAGATGAGTTTGCGTCTTTTAGAGTACACATGGAATCATAGAATATGTACTCTTTTACTGGCTGGCATCTTTCACTCAGCATAATTATCTTAAGATTCATCCATGTTGTAGCACGTATTAGTTTATTTTTTTTTAATTGCTGAGCAATATTCCATTGTATGGTTATACCACAACTTGTTTACCCATTTATCTGTTGATGAACATTTTGGATGTTTCTGGTTTTGGGCAATTACAAAGAAAGTTGCTATAAACATTAATGTGTAAGACTTTGTATAAACATAAGCTTTCATTTCTCTTGTGTAAAGAACTAGGAGTAGAATGTCTGGGTCATATGGTAGGTGTGTGTTTAATTTTCCAAGAAATGCCATACAATTTTACAAAATGGATGTACAATTTTACATTCCCTTGTGGTAGGGTATTCCAATTTTATTTCCTCTAAAACCTTGTCAACACGTGATATAGTCAGTGTTTTAAATTTTAGCCATTCTACTACCTGTATACAGCTATCTCATTGCGCTTATTTGCCATTTGCAAAACATTTTTTGTAGAAGTGTCTGTTCAAATCTAATGCCCATTATTGTTTTCTGATTAATCAGCTTGTTTCTTATTACTGAGTTTTGGGAATTATTTATGTATTCTGGGGACATGTCCTTTTTTATATATATATGATTTGTAAATATTTTCTCCCAGTTTGTGGCTTGTCTTTCGATTCTCTTAACAGTGTTGTTTTGAAGAGCAGATGTTTTTTAATTTTGATAAAGTTCAATTTGTCAATATTTTTTTTATGGAGATGCATTTGATGTCATATCTAATGTGCATATTTAGTTCTGTAAAATTCTCTGTAAACACTGCTTCATTTGGTATCCCACAAATTCTGATGTATTATCTATTCATCTTTATACTTTTAAAATATTTTCTAATTAACTTTTTGATTGCTTCCATGACTCATGAGTTATTTACAAGTGTGTTATTCAGCAACTTAATAGTTGGAGCTTTTCCAGATACTTTTCTATTATTGATTTCTAAGTTAATCCCCTTGTGATCAGAGAATATACTTTGCATGAATTGAAGCATTTTAAGTTTATTAAAACTTGTTTTATGGGTCAGAATAAGGTCTAACTTGGAAAATGTTCTAATGCACTTCATCTATTTTCTGCTCTTGTTGAGTGAAGTGTTTTATAAATATCAATTAGGGCAATCTGGTTTACTGTTATTCAAGTCTTTCTTAACTTTAGTGATTTTCTGTCTACTCATTTTTATCAATTATTGGGAAATGTGTGTTGAAATCTCTCTAATCACAAATTTGGCTATTTCTTCTTGCAGTTCCATCAGTTTTGCTTCATATATTTTGACACTGTTAGTAAGTGCATACACATTGATGTACTTCTTGATGAAATGCTCCCTTTATTATGAAACAACCTTTTTAATCCCTGGAAATATATTTTTTTTGCTCTGAATTCTACTTTCTCTAATGTTAATGTAGTCACTCCAACTTTCTCTTGATTTTGTTAGTATTTCAAACTTTTACTTTTAATCTATATGTGTCTTTATATTTAAAGCTCATTTCTTGTAATCACGTAATGTTGGGTCTTGTTTTTTATCTAATCTGACAGTCTCGGTCCTCAAATTAAGTCTTTAGACTATTTGCATTTAATGTGATTATTGAAATGATTATGTTTAAATTGATCACCTAACTATTTGTCTCACCTGTGCTTTGTTCCCTTTGTTCTCTTTTTCTGCCTCCTTATGAATTAATTAAAAATTTTAGAGCTTTTATTTTATTTCATTTGATGGCTTATTAGCTATAACTATTTGTTTTATTATTTCAATTTATTATTTATTATTTCAGCTTATAATATACATCTTTAACCTATCACAGTTTACCTTCAAATGATATATACCACTTTATGAATTACATAAGAAACTTACAATGGTATATTTCCATTTATCTCTTTCCAACCTTTGTGCTCTTGTCATATAGTTTACTTCTATATGTTATAAGCTCCATGGTAAATTATTGTTATTGTCATTCATCTTTTTTAAAGACTTAAATAATAACAAAAACTTCTTTATATATATAAGCATGTAGTGACTGTTTCCACTGCTCTTCATTACTTTATGTAGATCTATATTTCCATCTATCTTTTTTCCTTCTGCCAGAAGGACTTCCTTTAACATTTCTTGTAGTGGAAGTCTGCAGGTGATAAAATCTTTTATCATTGTTGCACACCTGAAAAAGTCTTTGTTTCACATTATTTTTTTATTTATTTAATTTATTTTAGGAGACACTGGGGATTGAACCCAGGACCTCATACATGTGAAACAGGTACTCAACAACTGAGTATACCCTCTCCACTCACCTTTATTTTTGAAAGGCATATTCACAGACTTTCACATGGACAGTGCATTTTCTTTTATCACTTTAAAGATATTGTTCCACTCTTGCATTATTTCTGACTGAGAATATGCCGTCATCCTTACTTTTGTTCCTTTATATGCAACTTATCTTTTTCCTGTTTGCTTTTAAGATTTTCTTTTTATCACTGTCAATCAGCTATAAAGTATGCTGGAAACTTAGCTTACTAGATACTTTTGGTAAAAGGAACTGGGAATAAGCCTATTGGCCAATTATTGGGGTATGGGCTATAGAATTCAGACCACCCTGTGAAGGCAGCTAGCCAGGATTCCACCAGGTGGGCAGTATTTTAATCTAGAACAGGGGTACCAAGTCAGGAATCTAGTGGTACAGGGTGGGTCATATGATCCAGGGTAGGGGAATATTGAATCTGGCTTCCCCCACATTTCTGGCCACAGGGCTCCTTCCAGAACCTTGTGGGTGTTAACTGAGGTACAGAATAAGGAGTGGGCATGGCTGAATCCACATAGGGAATTGTCTGAGATCTTACCGCAAGGGCTGGCAGGTGGCAGACCTTAAAGTAACCCAGAGTAAGAGTAGAGGTCCTAAGTGGTAATAATGAAAGTGGTAAAAGTGAATTGATGATCTGATTCTAGGGCTCTGACTATATAAAGAAAGCATTTAGATATTTCTGTGTATGTGTATGCACATTTACCTAGTAGAATTCTATTACATTTCCAAAATAGTTCTTTCCAAATGGGCAAAAAATAAGTACTTTGTACAAAAGAACTAACAGAAATTTTTTTTTTTGGAAAATGTGCTTTATTCTCACAGACTGGCAGTATTATTGAGAAGTTTCGTGCCAGATATTTTGGAATAATATCAGGAAGTGAAAAAAGATCCAAATAAAAATTATTTTTTGCATTTGATGCTATTATGTTTTGACTTTCTATTATTTACTTCTTGTTCCTGTTATGGATAAGTTCCTGTTGCCTATAGCCATCCTTGCAAAGAGAGAATGCCTCTAAAACCATTTATTTAATCTGGTTAAATACATTACTAATCACCTTTAAGCAGGGACAAGTCCAAAGTCACCATGTGAACTATAATTCATAATAGATTTTTTTTTAGCAACAACTGTCTCCTTTCTTGCCAAACTAGTCATCAGTCTGGCAGTTTGGTTTTTGCAATGAATCAGAATATATGTGCCATGCCATTTGTACCATCTGCTCCAGGATTGTCACTGGAGAGAGTCTGTGGACACCTGGTGGGATGACGTTGAAATGTCAGCTCAAGGGTAAACACCACCACCAGGGTTGAAAGGCCAAGACACAAAAAGGCTGAGAGGAGGAGATGCTGGTTAGCAGCAAAAGTGGCACATCCGTTTCTGAACTCAAAAGATGTATGTATGTATGTATGTATGCATGCATGTATGCATGCAGCTAGGTAGGTACCTATTTTCAGCACCAGTGATTTTTCAGAATCTTAATGACAGGATAAGGTGAAATTGTTGGGAAGGGTAAAGAAACACCAGGTAACATTGCAGTTGCATGTTTTGGTAAAGGCAGTTGATGTTATTTGTAGAACGAATTGTAAAACATGCGTATGCTTATGTTATATGTAGGTGACTTGGAGTGAGATTTTCCAGTTGGATCCTTTGGGAATAAAGCTAGGACTAAGGACTCAGGAAAGCTCTTTGAATTCTCCTCATGGCCTATGTCACCTAACACATTTAATTTGGGTTTCTTTTTTGTAAAGAAACTATTCAATATCCCAACTTTTAAGGCGATTGAAATTTCCACTAGCTGAAACCACCATGTGAGTGTTTAAAGATGTTGGTTTTGAGTAACACTAAAGACCTGAGTATGATGGGATGGGAGTTGTGAACCATTTCCCAGTATGGACCCTTGAAGTTGGCTCACTACCCTACAGTTCCCCTGTAAAAATAACTGTCTACTCTGTGCCTTTATCCAGCCTAAATGTATACACATATGCTGTGTACAAGCGCGCACACACACACACACACACTTTTTCCTTCTCTCTGGAGGTACACAAGGAGTAAAGATCATCTTTTTTTTCAACTTTATTTTTAAAGAAGTTTTAGGTTATAGAAAAGTTACATAGAAAAAAAAGGGGATTCCCATATACTCCACCCCTCACATTTTCCCATATTAATAATATCTTATATGAGTAAGATACATTTGTTACAATTGATGAATAAATACTGAAGCATTGCTACTAACCATGGTCTATAGTTTACATTATGTTTACACTTTGCACCATACAATTTTATAGGTTTTTAAAAAAATGTATAATGGCCCATATCCATCATTGCAAATATCATGTAGAGCAATTCCAATGTCCCCAAAATACCCCATGTTACACCTATTCTTCCCTTTCCCTCCCCACCTCAGAACCTCTGGTGACCACTGTCTTTATATCAATGTTACAAGTTCTTCCATTACTACAATAATAATAATTGTCCATAGTTGCGTTTCTCCCTTATGTTTGTTCATTCTTCAATCTTGAGGATTTTAGGAGTGATACCCATTCTGCTTCAGATTGAGAGGGGGCTTAGATCTTATGGAGCAGATGGAAGAAACTGTTTTGCTTGTGGTTGTAGATACTCTTTGCTTTTTGGCATGGGAGTTATCCATCATCATCATTTAGTTAGTTGTCCTGGGCAAGTCCAATGAATTGGAGAGTAGGTGTTGGCTACAACTCAGGTGATATTCAGGGCTCAACTGGCATATGAACAGACTGAAGATTTAAGGCTCTGAGACAGATATTTAATGGGTATAGTGCTAATTATAGGTTCAAATAAAAGGGATAGAAAAATCACGTGTAGAGAAATTATAAATGAGTCTAACTCTGTAACATTGGGGGGATAGGTTATCAAATATTCCAAGGTAAGGCCCACTGATGGGGTGCTGATTTCATGAGGTTTGTTTGCCTTGCTTGTAGTGTCCAGATGTCTCTAGAGACATCAGGAGCACTCCTGCTTGAGGCTTTGTTTACTTTGGCAGTCAGTGTAGTCACCCTGAGACATGCATAAGTGTAACCTCAAGAATGACCATCAGACTCACTTTGAAACCTCTTAGCCATAAAAACTCTTTTGTATTTAATATTTACCCCTTTTGGTCAAGGTCCTTTTCCAAATGCTTTGCTAGTTGGTGCTTGGTAATAATCCCTTGGTGTCAAGGAGGCTTATTCCTGGGAGTCATATCCCATGCTGGGGAGAAGGTAGTGAGTTTGTTTGCTGAGTTTGGCTTAGAGAGGCCACGTTTGAGTAATAAGGAGATTTTCAGGAGGTAACTTGTAGGCAATAGATATTATTAGGCAAAGTTTCAATTTTACAAGAATAAGATTCATAAGTAAAAGCATTAATATTGAGGGCTTGGTGGAAGATCATTTTCAGTCATGCTTGTAGAGATCCTGACCTTGTTTGCATTTAAGTTTGCATTATTGGAGTCAGCTTTCAAGCTCAGGGCCTCCCAGCTCTAAGAATAATTCATATGTACTCCCCATGCTGCATTATAAGATCTTTGATCATTCCAACTTGCCCCATTTCTGAGAACAGAGCCAGAGGAAGTCCCATTGAAGGATGTAGTTGACCTCGTTGGTGTAAATTTCAAAAGTTCATTTCATATCCCAAGCATTTCTAATCTTGAACAAGAATAGATTTATTGAAATGAACACAAACATAAATCACTTTTCCTAGCAGTCATGCAGTTATGTTTCTGGTATACCCCCCAAATTCTCGTCTCTAATTTTTCCACTTTCATCTCTTGTGTCTCTCAAATATGCATTCATTTTCTCTGTTACTGTCTTAGCTTAGGCTCCTATAATTTTTCACATGGAACTCTGCAATTTCCTAACATGCTTTCCTCCTTCTAATCTTCTCCTTAATATGGCACACAAGACAGTTTATGAAGTGACTTCTTAAGTCTTGCTTTTTTTCAGGCATCTGAGCTACCTGGTGTTTACTAAATATAAAATGTACAAGACTGTTTTTTTATTCCTGGATGCTTTCCTCTTCTATGCTCCAAGCCTCTTACTTCTCAGCCTCAGCTCAAAGCCCTCCACTTCTAAGAAGCCTAGCCGGATTATTCCAGGCTCTCCTCTTTGCTCTGTTAGCTCCTTGTTTATCCTAATTACCTTGCTCCAATTATTTGTTAATTGCCTGTCCACCCTACTGCACTGTTAGCACTTTGAAGGCAGGGCCTGAGTTATACTCATCTCTGTAGGGCCAGAACCTAGCATAGAGCTTGGCAGATAAGAGGAGCTTAATGATAATTTTTGAGTGCATTGTTCCAGAATGCCTTCTAAAATCTTAAGATAGTAGTGTTGAAAGTGCTTTATTTTATTTATTTATTTATTTATTTTTAAATATATATATTTTTATTTTTTAGAAGAAACTTAGATTACATAAATGTTACATAGAATATATAGGGAAATCCACACCTCCCACGTTTTCTTGGCAACATCTTTCATTAGTGTGGTACATTCATTGCAATTGATTCACATTTTGGGCCATTGCCACTAAGCATGGATTATAGTTTACATTGTAGTTTATACTCTCTATCACTCAACTTTGTAGGTTATGGCAGGATATATAATGACCTGTATCTGTCATTGTAATGTCATTCAGAATGGTTCCCAAGTCCCAAAAATGCCACCGGTTTTTCCCTCTCCCTACTCCCAGAACTTCCAGTGGCCAGTGGTGTATCTTCAGGGAAGCTACTGGAACACAACAGGGAGCTACTGAAAGGAGCTGGATAAATTCTCTACTTTATAAGCATAACTGAATGCTTTAGAATTGGCACAGTTCCTCAACTCTGACACTCAGGGGACCAAAGGCTTAAGTTGACATATATGTGCTGATGATTCCAATCTTTAACTGCTGCCCAGAAGGCTCTTCTGAGGGAGTGCCAGATCTGGACCTGGAGTACCTATTAAGCAGGACTGCTTAACCTACCTTCCCAAGCCTGCCGGGCCCCTACCCCCTATAAAGAATGAATGTCACCTAGATGCCTGTTTTAGTTTGCTAAATGCTGCTGGAACCAATATACTAGAAATGGATTGGCTTTTATAATGGAAATTTATTAGGTTAAAAGCTTACAGTTCTGTGGCTGTGGAAATGTCCAAATCAAGGCATTGTCAAGAGATGCTGTTTCACCAAGTTGCAGCACATGGCATGGTCATCCAAAGATGCTTTCTCTCTGAGCTCAGCTGTGGGAGATCAGGCACATGGCAAGGAATAATGGCAGCTTTGCTGGTCTCTGCCTTCTCCTCCAGGCTTACTTTCTCCTCAAGCTCAGCTGTGGGCCATTAGGCACATAGCTGGTCTCTCCCCTCTCCTTTGGGTCTGATCTCTTCCAGCCTCTCAGGGGGCCTCTTTCCATGCATCTGTGATCTGCTGATTCCAGCCTCTGGGGCCAATCTCTCAGCCTCTAGGGGTTTATCTGTCTCTGCAGCTTTTTTCTGTGTCTGAGGCTCTTATTCCTCCATTTATAAAGGACTCTAGTAAAAGGATTAAGACCCACCTCTGGTCATGCCCTACTGAGGTGATCTAATCAAAAGATCCCATCTACAATAGGTTTACATGCACAGGAATGGATTAGCTCTAAGAACATGATCTTCTGGGGTCCACCCAGCTTTAAACTGCCACAATGCCCAAGCTGCAACCTGGGAATTATTCTGGAATCTCCAATCTCTCTCATTCTCCCACATTCAATGATCACCAAGTCCAGCTAATTCTACCTCCTAAATAATATTGCAAATCTGTTTTCCTTGTTTTCAATTTCATGGCCATCCCTCCTCTGGGGTATCCATTTTTTTTTCTCCCCAGTTAACCAAAATGTCTCTGATCTGTTTCATACCCTCTTTGTCATCTGTTCTCTACAACGCAATTGAGTGATTTTTCTGGAAGGCAAATGTGATCATGCATTGGTCCCTCACAAAGTTATCCCTGGTTCTCCACCACCCTCAGAATAAAGTCCACACTTCTCAGCCTGGTTTCCTAGGCCTTTCATGGTGTGCTGCCTGCTTCCCTCTCTAGTCTTAGCCCCAAGTGCTTTAGCCCTAAAGAATTGCTTTCATTTTCTTGTGATCTGATTTGTTTATTTCTTCCTCACTGGACCCTGAATTCCATGGGGCCAGGGTAGGTTTTATTGAAGATTATAATTCTATTTTGTAACACAGTGTCTGGACATAGAAGTAGCTCAAGAAGTATTTATTGACTAAGCAAGTAACTGTCAATGCCTAGTTACATAAATACACTGGGCAATTTGCAAATTTTTTGGAGATCTGCTTAGGCAAAACTCTTCATAACCAATACGATCTTGACATTTGTTTTAACCCACATGCCCAGAGCTTTTAAAAATACTTAACTCCTTCCCATTTAGATCTTTATCTGCTTGTTTATGCTGGTGAAAGAGTCAGTCCAGCCTAATTAGGAGTGAAAAGGGTGGGGGATGTACAGCCGGGCCCTAGAATATATGTGAAGGGCATATGTTGTCCTAGCCTCTACCAATTAAAATAATGGTCAGGCAGAAGTGAAATGAAGAGAGAATTCACACATCTTCTTATGATAGGAGTAAATTATGAATTTAAGGCAAAGGAGATCATTTAAGTAGAAAATATTCTGACCTTAAAGAATAAAAATTCTGAGAGAAGTGTGTAGATAGAGAAATAATGATAACCTCCTTGCGCTAGGTTACTGTTGAAGGCAAAATTTGCATATGATTCCAGGTCGAGACACTGATGACCTCATTTAAAAGGTATTAAAAGTATCAATATCTACAATGACCTTCTTTGCCCAGTTTTACATCTAGGTGCAACTCATGAAGCTTTATTCTGGAAACACCAGGGAGACTAGTTAAAAAGGAAATGCACACACATACCACATTACATTAACAGCAACAATTAATCTATTGTATGGGCAGTTTTTTTAAGTTCTAAAAAAGTAAATGAAATATATAAAAAATTTATATCCACAGTAGACTCAGAAAAGTTAATTTCTAAAAATGTAGGAAAATGTTTATAATCCCCAAACTCATTGATCCTTTGGTAGTTGGTAAAGAGATGGTGATACTGGTAAATCTTTTGGAAAATATCACTGTTCTGTTTGAGGATGGTTGTCCTAGCCAAGCTGCTGATTTTTTTGTTATTGCCCATCTGAATTTCTTGTCACTTTACCTTTGTTGTTACTTATATAGCACTCTAGTTCATTCATTTAATATTTATTGAGAACATATGAAGTGCCACATACTTTGCTTCTGCCTCTGAGTGTACAAAATTGCTTCAGGTGGAGATGTTGTTTATGAGGATGGAAACACATATTCACACACAATTCAACAGGAGGGATGAATTTAACAAGAAGCCAACACTAATTTTTCGTCATATTTAACATCTGTGAAATAAGATATGTTCACAATAGATAACTTTCATTTATTATGAGGTTTCTTCTGTTTCTCTTAGGTGATAGCATCTACAGAATATTTCTATTGAGGAAATAATGCATGAAACAATATTGAGTCACTGAAAGTTGTCAAATAGTCTATGAATATAATCAGAATTGATGGCAGCATAGAGGACACTTTAAATACCCCATTGAGAGGTAAGATGACAAGCAAATCATGACTTACATTCAGTGCTAACTCAGGCAGAAAAATGAAATAGTGTCAAATGGTTGCGTCCACTTTTTTTTTTTTACAGTATTTGTAATATGAGAGACCATTTTAAATACCTGGCTGCTTCATGGCTGGTCAACTATCTAGAAATTCCACTGCAAACCTGTTGCTTTATAGAACTTTCTAGAACATGTGTCTAGTCACGAAACGGGCTTCATGTTTCCTAGGTGTCGATCCAGTAAAAATCACATCTTAGATTATAAATAAGAAAATCTGGGTACACTTGCTATGAATTTGCCCAGAATAAAGATTAAACCAGTGTATTCATCCAACAGATTGAATGCCTGACTTGGAAGACTGCAAATTCTTCTGGGGTATGGCACTCTCAGAATTTCTTTTAGAATGGGAGAATATCTAGAAGTGGTTTTGTCTTTCTCCATTTATTTTAGAAACTTGTTTTGTAGTGTTGCATACCTCCCACATGACTTTGTGGGAAAAAAAACTATTTTCTCTAAATAGTTGGGATCTTTTAATTGTATAAAAGTTTGTGCAACTTGGTTATACTTAAGGAAACCAGGGAACTCACTTTAGCATTAAGCAAATTCTTGAGTTACTTGTAAAACTTCTGGACAATCTGAGATTTGGATTATATCACTCTTGAGGACCTAGAATAAGTGGAGGACTAAAGCTACCTCCAAAATCTAGGGATAAAGTTGAAAGGGTGGCAGGAACTCATACTTTCCTCCAATACATTCTTCTAACCAGAGACAGTGCTAGTATTAATGATAATAGCTCAAATGTAGTAAGCTCCTGTTATGTGTCACATACCATTCTCTCTATATTATCCCATTTAATTATTCCAATAATTTTGTGAGATATGTCTAATTTGTTATATTTGTTTCACAATTCCGTAAATTAGAAGCACAGAGAGGTTGAGTATTGCCCCAAAATTCACAGAGCTAGTGGGTGATGGAGACAGGATTTGAACCCAGTCTGACACCAGAACCCAGCCTTATTTTGCTTCCCAAAAACGAGCTTCTTGATGGAGAGACTCACAAACCACCAGAGGCACCACTGCTGAGAGGAGGGCAATGATTGTAGAATTCTGCATGTACGAGTGAGGGGATGGCTATGGATGCCTAGTCAGAAAGTTAAGGAATTTATACTACATGCATTGTTTTAAACTGTACATTCAATTCTTACCAAAAGAATCTGGCTTTTACTCCCAGCATTTAATTAAAACAATATTTTTGAGATCAGCAGCAATATGACCTCCCAATATTAGTGATTTTGTTTCTGATGGCTGCCTTAGTTACCCTGATATTTTCTCTCTCTCTCTCTCCCTCTCTCTCTCTCTTCCTCTTTCTCTATGTCCCTTCTTGTTTTAGAGAGGAATAGCTATCTATAATAAAACAAAACAAAATAGGATGAGGAAATGGGCATAGGGAAGAGGGGTAGGAGAAAATCTAACTGTCAAGTAACTTTGGGTACACTAGGGCTGGGCCACACATTGGGATCCATGGTTCTAGCAGCCACACAGAAAGGTCTCACAAACACATGATTCATGGCGTCCTTAAGATAAAAGCAAATTGGCTGCTCAAGAGGAACAAACTTATTTCCTAGAAATGAGACTAAAAAGACATTTCTCTACTTGGGAATGCAGCGAACATTTTTAGTAACCTTTTGATTATAAATGCAACAATGATTTCCTAGATTTCATGGTTCCCACATGCCCCCCACTTTCACTCCATCGAGACCTCTGCTCTGTTGTCACCTTCTCAGAGAGGTGTCCCTGATAGCCTTGTCTAAAATGGCACCCACACTTATCCCTTTCTCTGCTTCATTTTCTTTGTGGCTCTTCTTACCACCTACTGTATCTTTATTAGTTTGTTTGTTTATTGTTTGTCTCCCCCTGTAGAATATAAATTCCATGAGAGTAAAAGCATAGTTTGGTTCATATATTGCCAGTGCCTAAGACAGTGTCTGGCACATTGGTGGTATCAGTATACAGTTTTTATTTTATTATTTATTTATTTACTCCAACCCCCTTGCCGCTTGTGCTCGCTGTCTGCTTTCTGTGCCCATTTGCTGTGTGTTTCCTCTGTGTCTGCTTGTCTCCCTTTGTTGTATCATCTTGTTGTACCAGCTCTCCACAGGTGCAGGCCTTCAGCTCTCCATGGGCGTGGGTCAGCTTGCCCTCACCAGGAGGCCCCGGGAACCAAACCCAGGGCCTCCCATATGGTAGATGGGAGCCCAACCACTTGAGCCACATCCACTTTTCAGTATACAGTTTTGGTAGAATGAAGGGCCAAAACGGTACCAGTAAGCCCTAGGGTCTTTAAGAGTGTGTTTTCTGAAAAGTATCTTGTTTGGGTAGAACATCTTTAGCCAGTTCCAGCAGACAGTTGAGTTGGTTAAAAAATTCCTGTTTGGGATAAATTCCATTTTTGCCAGTTTTATCCTCATCTTTCAAAAAAACAAAACAAAACAAAACAAAACAAAACAAAACAAAACAAAACAAAAAATGAAAGAAAGCTATACTCTAGGAAGATCTTCTTATGAATCTGCTTAGAAGAGAAAAGATCAACTGGAAATAAGTAGTTTAGAAGCAGATGAGTTTATAAGTGGTGCAAATAGTCTGGCCAAGGGACATCAACTTTGCTTTCTCCTGTGAAGAGTCACAACATCACCTGCATCCTCCCCAAGAAACCTTATACAGAGGGCAAGTTTTTGCTGCTGTCCCACCTGTGATTTCTCCTTGGCTTGCAGCATACCACTGGTCTGCTTTATCCAAAATACACTGGTGGAGTATGTCAGGCAGCATGAATTTGAAAACAAAGTTTCTCTTCTCATTAAGTTATTTCTTTATTTTTATTTTCATAATCCAGTCTTCCAGAGGGTAGAGGATCCATTGGGGACACAAGAAGGGTAGGCTTTGGATAGCTGAAAGTTTGAGAGGTTGGAGAATGGGGGTAAAAGTGGGGAAGAAGGAAGGTGTTAAAAATGGATAAAAGTTAAATAAATAAATAAATCTTTAAAAAATGTCAAGAATAAAGTGGGTTAGGAAACTATTATTTAAAAAAAAAAATTAACAGCAAAACAAAAGATAATTGGTTAGAGGAGGTGGAGTGTGTGTCAAAGGTCTCAGGAAAACCAGTTGTCTCTGCATGTGGAGACCAGGGACAGAAGACAGGGGCTGCCTCTTCCAGGCAGCTGGAGTGGGTGCTGGGCAAGCAGGCTGGCCTTGCCTCTAGAGATGTCATAGGGATGTACCTCCTCCCTCCATCTTTTAAAAATCCTCACTCTCTGGCTTTCCTGTGTTCAATTCCCACTGCCATCCTCTGGCTTTAGCATCCCCTCTCTGATCGTCTTTGATTGGTCGTTGCCCCGAATCTTTTCCTTTCCAATCCCTCTGCGTAACACCATATTAATCTTCTGAAAACATTATTTAGATCATGGAATTATATTGTGTAAAACCTTCTGTGCTTATCATTTTAAAGGTCAAACTCTTAAAATGCCTTACAAAATCTGGCTTTAAAGTGCTTTTTCAAAAAAAGTTAGAGATTTCTATGTTTGCGCCTAAGTTCAACCCTCAAGATACCTGGAGTTTAGATATTTTAAAGTTGGGAGTTTGATCATGAACTTTGAAATAATTTCAGAAAATAAGGAATTTTAATTTTAATTTTGGAAAAGTCAAAGTAAATTGATATTGATTTGGTTCAACTTTGGTTCCCAGATAAAATCAAAGTAAGAGCGAGAAAGATTGAGAAAGAGATAGAGAGAGAATCAGAGAGAGAGTGAAAATGCTGGGATTTCATGTGCTTTGGAAATATTGGATTTTTTTTTTTTTTAAACAGAAAGAAATGCTGGAGATCTCTTCTTAGCTATTACTCAGAATGACTTTCTTTCCTGAGTTTAAGGATATATTGTCCTTAAAAATGCTTCTTGAGCATTTCTCTCCTTGGTTCTGAATATGAAAATTCCGCTTCTCTCTGTGTTTGAAGAAAAAAATTGGGAAAGAAAACTAACCATATTTAAGATTATCCCAATGAGTTTTCTGCCAAAACACCAGATGCTACTGGAAAAAATATATCTGCCGCAATTTGCTGTCTGGGAACAGTGCCTGCCTCTTTAATAAGAATAAGGAGAGCAATGAAAAAGGATGAGATAAATGGCAACCCTACTCTAAATAAACAGTGAATTATACCAAAGAAAGTTCTAGTCAAGACTATTATAATTACCACTTATTCACATGAATGTGCTATTATTTATCAGGAAATACAAGTGCACCTTACAGCAAATGCAATATGAATGCCTGTCCAAGTCATACGTAGCCATCCTAAATAATTTTTCATATCCTGGTAATAAAACTTTCTGGCAATATTGTTAATTTCAGCCTGGGAGCATTTTAGATTCAAGCTCAGCATTACATTTTATTCTATCATGTTGATTTTTTGTTCTCCTTTTAATTTTTACATGGATTTGGATTTCCCCAAACCAAATTTATGCTGCATTTGCCATACCCATATTCTCCCTCTATTAGTGAATGAAAGCAGCATTTGAAATAGAAATGAATAATGGAACATAGAATATGTGTGTACTTAACATGATTTAATGTGACATACTCCTCGATTTTTATGCAATTCCTTGCTATCTGGCTTGAGCCGACCATTGGAGCAGAAGTTGCCATAAATTGCTTGAAAGGCAGACTTTGCTATACTTTTCAACACTCTCCAGGATGTGTAAGAAACCCAGAAAGAAGAAGATAAGATCTGAAATGTCTAGCCTTCTGCTTTTAGAGTTACCCTAGTACTGTCTCAATCTGAGGTTTGGATTGTTCAATAGTTCATAATTTTTTTTCTGTATTCCTGTTTCTATGATAATAAAAGAAGAGAAATTGACTTTCAAAGGATTTAGATGACAGAGAAGGCAGGGATCATGTTTGTCTTGTTTAATGCATGTATCTCTAGCACCTTGACCAGGACCTGGCTCATGGCAGGTTTTCAATGTTTATTTTGTTAAATAAATGAATGAGTGAGTGAGTGAAAAAATGAACAAAATGTTTAATCTTCTCTTGATAGCTATAACAGATCACTGAAGTATGTTACAACAAGGAATACTGAGTTTTCTCCCTAAAAAAATTAGAGATATATGCCTATCTTGTTTCTGATGGTTTCGAGGCAGTCTCAGCTAAAGGCCATCCTGAGTGTTTTGTGTTTTTTTTTTTTAAACTAAACTCCAGATTGTATTTGGATTTCACCCATTTTTCCATTAATGTCCTCTTTCTGTCCCAGGATTCAATCCAGTGAGCCACACTGCATTTAGTCATCATGTCTCCTCAGTCTCCTCTGGTTGGTGGTGGTTTCTCAGTCTTTCCTTGTTTTTCATCATGACCCAACAGTCTTGAGGAGCACTGGCCAGGTATCCTGTGGAATTTCCCCCAATCCAGGTTTGTCTGATGTTTTTCTCATGATTTGGCTGGGATTATGGATTTGGGGGAAGAATGCCACAGAGGTGACATGGCCTTCTCATCAATCCTATCAGGATGTACATTATATCCACATGACATCACTGATGATGTTAAACTGAAGTTTTTACCAAATTGTTATAATTACTTAGTGCTTTTATGGTACAGACAACAGTGATGCTTTGCATCAAAGAGCTCAATCTCCTCTCTCTAAATTCATAAAACTACCCCCTTTCCACTAATCTCATAGAAACTAAGATTGTGTGTGTTTTTGAGTATGGTCTCATACATGATGAATATTGTCTTCATAGCTGAAACTTTCTCTCTTTGTCTGAAGAACCACTGTAAAACATGCTGGGTGGATTAATAAGGAGGGGTTTTCCCTAAGATTCTAGATTCATTTCTGAGACCCAGATAGGAATGAAGAACTCTGATGGCACAGAGCCCAACTTAGCCCTCCCTAGTATTAGTGCATTAGGCACCTTATAAAATAAAATATCCTTCATGTCCCATCAGCCATACCACCCTCAAGTGTGACATCATCAACACACCAAAAAAAGGACATTTGGGACCTCCAAGAATTAAAAAGTGAGTGTTGACAGGTAACCCAGAAAGTAGGATGGAAGCAGTAATGTGGTCTCCCTTCGGCTACACCTGAGTAATGCATTTGTGAATCAAGGCAGTGTGCTGTGTGCTGATGGGCACAAATAAAGACATTAAAATTGAGAGTCAGACCCCTTCGTTTTAAGAATATCGAGGTGCTTTCCTCTGCCTTGTTTTTTTGGTAGGAATACTTGTATTGGAATTTATCCCACGTGGAGTCAAGTCAGGGTGAGTAGAGTAGTCTCTGGGGAATAGAGTGCATGTCCAGAAGGGGTAATTACCTTGGCCAGAGGTTGGCATATGAATAAATCCTTTGCTCCCAAAAGGCCTTTAACTGGCCCAGCCTTACTTTTGAATCGGGCCCATTGTGTCTCACTAAAATCTTGAAATTTTACTGGCTGTTCATTTTTCACTTTGTCTTGGGATATAATTTAATGCATCCACGGTCGCAATGCAATCAAGAAGTGCCTCTGACTCCGGAAGTGTGAGGTAACTGTGTAGAGATTACAAAGAGAGTTTCTGCATTAATGTTATTTTGACCACTAATGTTTCCTCAAACTATGATTTCAGAAAGGGGATTTTTCAATGTTTTTTTCCCCAGTTCAATAATTCTTTTGATATCCATTATGTGTAAACCATTATGTTAAAACTAAAAGCTACAAAAAGAAGTGCCCCTGCCATCACACAATATATTGTTAGACAAAGATAAAATACATAATCAGTCAATAATTAAACCTATAATATTAAATATAACAAAACAGAATGAAAATATTAT
Organism: Tolypeutes matacus; assembly: GCA_026826555.1. Lineage (NCBI taxonomy): Eukaryota > Metazoa > Chordata > Mammalia > Cingulata > Chlamyphoridae > Tolypeutes > Tolypeutes matacus. The sequence continues at coordinate 2,419,822 of JAKSZT010054583.1, forward strand.
GAAAAGCTGTTTATATTGTTAAAATATATACAGGTATATACATTGGATGAACATTTCACATTCATAAGAGGTAAAGGCATACCTGGATGAAGTGGCTTGTAGTTGGTCACCCATAAGCATTTCTGAATATCATAAATAAAACTTCACAATACTAAGAATTTGGTTGTGGGCCAAGAGATATTACAATCTCACCAAACTAGAAGTCAATCTTAGAACTGTCAGCTACATAACTTGGCACTTCCCAGTACTGCACCTACATTCCTTGGCAGTAAAATGCTCCCAAGCATTCTGAGTTCTTAACCTCTAAGTTTTCTTGCTGTTATGCCATCATCCACACCAAAATCGTCATCTTCATTCCTTTGGCGCTCACGACTAAGCTATGTATGAACAGTTTATCTACCAGATATGTATTTTTGACTTTCAGATTGTGAGATAATGTAATAAATATTGAGAGATGTACAGAGAAAAAAACATTATGAAAACATTGTAGTGATATCAATCATTTATTAATTCTGACATGTCTTTCATAAGCTGTATTCTTCTAAGTAAGCCCTATTTGGAATGCACTTCTCAAAAATCAGGACTCTCAATCTCTTGGTTCCAGGGATCACATTGTTTGCCAATTTATCCACACTTTTGCTTCCTACTTATTTTGGGAGAGGAGAGTGAGAGCTTAGAAAATTTTTTTATTTTCATTTGCCTCTGCAATGCATTTAAGTATTTATATTTTATTCAGCATTTTTTATTTTGTGGTTGAAATACTTTTCAAAATATCTAATTCACCCTACCCTTTAAAGTGAAAATTCTTTCTAGAAACACAAAAGAAATGTAATAAACGCGTGTGATTTCATCTCATTCCTTTCAGCTGTATCTCAAATTCTATGCATAAAATATTCTTTGCAATGAGTGAATGAAGTACTGCATTTAATTACTGATATTATTAGAAAACAGAGTTCAGTTAAATTCTCTTCTGTATTTTCTGCAGCTCCCTTGCTTCAAATAGCTAGGATACTTTAGTAGGCCTTATGGAAACAGGAGATGGGATGTGGGTATGCCCTAAAAGAGCCATAAAAAGCCAGACTTCTGCCCATTCTCCAGACAGGGTTATGTGATGGACCTTTCCTCATGAAAGCACTTGGAATAGAATTTCATGGTAGAACATGGGTTGGTACAACATAGCTAGGGCCTGAGATAGAATTGGGGTGTGAACTGAACAGCCAGCTGGGTCAGTTAAGAAACAGATGTAATCATGATGAGGTTGCTAATGATAACAAACATTATCAGTAATTATTATCTGCCAGGCATTGTTTTAAGCATTTTATATATTCAAACCATTTAATACTCACAACAATCCTATGAGGTCGGTACCGTGATGATCTCCATGTTACATTGTTTATGCAACTTACCTAAGGTCAAGTAGGTAGTAAGTGGAAGAGCCAGGTCTTGAGTCCATGTTCTTAATCTCTACACTGTATCTCTCTGAAACACTAGAGATGGCTAACTTTTAGGTCCTACAGTCATCTATCTAGACATCTGAAAGGATATAAATTTCAGTTTTGCTTTACATTAATAATAGATGACCGACTGTGTCTTAGCCTAATTGTACACTTACTTAGGTTTTTGTTTTAGAGGTAGGGGATAAGGGTAAGATTAAGTTGTATTCTTTTTGTATTTAGGACAAAAAATTGGGAGATACTGCAGATCTGAACTTCACTAAATTCAATTAAACTTTAATCCTTAGAGACTCTTGCATCATTTGCATACATCTGGTGTCTGTTACTAGGTAGATAAGCAAAGAAGAGAATGAGTTTCTTCCTCTTCTTTTAAATCCAGTCATGTTCAACTATAACATTCAGTAAACACTTTTTTTTTAAACATTCTGGCATAGCAATGTCAAACAAGGCAAACAAGTTCACTGGGCTGTGGGGTTTATAATCTGGTGGAGATTATAGACAAATAAACAAGAAATTTAAGTACAGTGGAATAAAATAAAAGAGTTATCTCAGGTACCCACAGACATCTAGTTGTCTTGGGATTTGCTACCAAACTAAAGTCAAAAGATTAAACCAAATAAAGTCACTCATATGGATACAAGGAAAACACAAAGAAATTGTGGTCATTGATCTATGAACTTTTATGATGATTCCATGGCGTAGTGAGATTTCACATAATAAAAAGCATGAATGTGATAAAAGCTATAATTTTCACATCCCTCAGTACATGATGTAAGAAGACAGCAGCAAACTGGAATAGCACCAAATGAAACTCAGAAATAAATATTTGCTGAATGGATGGATGAAGAAAAGTAAAATCGACTAAAGAGCTCTTTCTTCGTGCCTCTTAGTTGAAAAACAGCTGAACTACTCTTTAATTGTCTGTAGCTTGCTTAATTTCATTCCTCATGTTAATGATTGCCCTGCTAGATCTCAATTATTTTTTCAGGTTTTATTTTTCTTTGCAAGGAATTCAGCAGTCCTCTTCTTTGTTCTGTTTAGGAACATCTGTTGCAAATCTAGTGTTGAGTTTATTTGAAACCAACAGCTGCCCAGGAGTATGTTAGGAGAAATAGCCTAGGTGAAATTTCCCTGCACACTCTTTTCTAAAAGGACTAGTTTCTAAAAATTTATCTTTAATTACATTTAAATTATGTTATATGGGGGATACAGGAATGGCAACAATTCTGCTTGTTTGGCATGACAGAGCAGTGTTTGGTGTTCGTTATAATCCCGACATATTTAATCTAAATATTTAGATATTTGAAGATTACATTAGAGAACAAAAGTTACAATTTGAATTTGAGGCCAGTTGTTCTTGGCTAATGCTTTCCAAATGAAGCACCACTGCCTTAGACTTTACAAGATTCTTTGACAAATCACTAACTCATTTCTTCCTACAAATAATATTAAATTTGAATGAAATTTAATATTATTTTTATTACAATAATTTTTTGTGACAGTGTACTTTTCAGAACTAAGCAAACAACAAGCTACTACTGAAACAACCATATAGCTCATAAAGCTAAACTTTCTGGAGCTTACTGTGGACCTGGCTTCTACACACATCATCTCTTAATCCAGAAAACAGCCTTGAAAGAGGAGGATTATTGCTAAGCTCATGCTGTAAATGAGGAATGGAAGTTTAGTAACTTATTTAAAGTCACAGAGCAAACAGATGGGTAATGTCTAAGGTCACTAAGCTAGCAAATGGTAGGGCCAGGACTGAAACCCAAAGACTTCCTAGTTCTAAATTCCATCTGCTGTATTGCAGTTGAGGGCTCATCTTTTGGGTGCCTACTTGGGAGAGTACAAAAGCAATAAAGAAGACATTAAGGGCAAAATTCAAGGTGCAGAAACACTGGGCAATATGTTGGTTCTTTCTTCTTACTCCACTCCCCAAAAGTGAAGCCTTTATATATCTTCCCCTCCATTTCTTCTCTTGCCTCTGTTTTCTCCTATTCCCTTTCGTCCTTACATTATTTATTCCTACTATATACTAATCTGGGTAATTCTTTTAGTGATCATTCAGAGTCCTAAAAACTGTCTCTATATCACACACACAAAAAAAGAACTGAAAATACAGCCAAGTAAAAGTAGTGTAGAGGGTGTAGAGACTGAAATATATCATTCAGACATTGAAATCAGGATTTGTTTTTCCGTACTATTCCAATACATTGGCCAGGGAAAATCACTGACTGATGACATTTTAGAGCTGGAGAGAACCATAGATGTTATTAAGTCAACCTCTTCACTGTGAAGATGAAGAAAATGTGTCCTAGGAGATATAGGTGACTTGCCCAAGGTGTAAAAAAAAACCAGCAAGTGGGAGATATGGAGTTTTGTCATAAGAACCCTCATTCTTAGCCTACTCTCTCCACTGACTCCATGGGACAGAAGTCTTCTTTATAGTACACAGAGGACTGCACAGCTTCTCTTGATCAGGATTCCATGGCATACTGGAAAAGGCAATGTGTATTGCTCTTGGGTTCTGGAATCAGGTAGACCTGGGTTCAAATTTCAACTCTGCCAATTTCTTAGTACTAAGTAATTCAGAGCATGTTATTTACCCTTTTTAAGACTTGGTTTCCTTATCTTTATATGTAGATAATACTACATACCTCTTATGATTGTTGATGGAATAATATTTGTAGACTGCTTACTCTGCATCACATTCCGTGCTAAATGTTTTTATATTGATTTTTATGTAATAATTATAATGTATGCAAAGTTCTTAGACCAAATTATATGTCTACACACACACACACATAAATACGGAATTTCATTTAAGTCTTGACTACTTGATTACACTGGCTTAACTAAATTACAATAGTCCTACGATAGGCAGACAATGGCTCTTGTGGTTGTCCCATGAAGATATCAGGGCTCACACTCTTTCTGTCTTTCTGTTCTGCCAAAATCTTAGTACAGAGCTTCTATTCTCAAGGATGTAGGTTGGCTGCTCAAGCTCCAGTCATACCATCTTTGCTTTAGGCAGCCAAATAGCAGGAAGGAACACAGGTATAAATGATGATTTCCTGTAAGCACTGCCCAAGGACTCCTACTTACTTACCATTAGCACCTCTATCTATAAGAAAGGTTGAGAAAGATAGTTTTTGTTTAGGCATATTCTGTCCCCAACTATGAAATTATTAGGTAGTTGGCATTTTCTGCTGAATATTTATCAAGGTCAGGTGAAGAAGTATAACCCATTCCAATTTATTGAGGAGGCTACTATCTAAATACATCTTTATATGCATACACATTTTATTGTCAATAAAACATGGCTACTTATTATATGCAGAGTTGGTGTTTGTAGTCGAGAATGTAAATATGTTTTTCATATCATCCCAGTGGATTGCTCTCTAGGATTTGGGGCAGCAATTGGGCAAAAACAATTGTCAAACAAGCAAAATGATTTCTTGTGTGTTGGCATAACTGAAGCAGGATTCGGAACGGAAGACAATAATAGAGCAAAGATAATTCAGCTAGAAATGTGGTCAAAAGATAGTTATGGAAAGAAATTCCCCTAGGCAGAGAAAAGGTATCCAGCAAAGAGAGACTAGTTTACTGCAAGCAAGAAATCTGGAAGTTGTTCTAGCTGGAGAAGTTAGGAAGTTGCCTGCGGAGGGGGCAGTGTGACCTAACGTAAGGTCTACACAGGCAGAAACTGCAGACCTGGCCTCATCCTTGGTGTGACAGCAGAGAGAGAGTAAGGTCTCCAGCTCATTTAGGACAGGAGGGAGATTAGGATTTGAAGGAGAATTTAATAACTTGCAATAAGTTGTGCCAAGTTGAATTGAGTAATGGATTGTATACTTATAGTTCATGACATTTAATAAAATAAAATTTTCACTTTCACTGCCTCCCCGAGCTTAGGACTTTTTCAACATAGGGCCATTGGAAAGGACAAATAGGAAAGGACCATGGAGCCAAGCTGGAAGTCATTGAAGAGAATCTCTGGAGACATTGGCTGAGACTTACAGAAAGTTACTCGTGGCAGAATCCTTCTAGAATTTCTCCATTTGGAGATACTCTGAGCTAATTTTGTCATAGGCCATCATGCCTTGACAAATGGATGTCATATTGTCAAATTATTGCAGCTTACTAAAATCCTTTGCACAATGACAGCATGAAATCTTCAGGGTAGCTGCAATTGAGACTAACAGTGTTTGGCACATAGTAAACACTCAATAAATATTTAATTAAATTTATTGATTATAATAAATGAATGAGTAACTATCTAAAGGATACTTACTGTGGCTCCAGTAAATGGCAATATGGTTATAATATGTTTGTTTTTTCAGCTATTGATAATACTGGCAAAGGCTAACTTGCATAAAGTATAATTTGAGTTTTTATTTTCTAGCCTTTGGTTGAAGCCATCATTACTGTGCTATTTCCATGGGGATGAAAAAATACTTTGGAAGAATAAGAGTACCAATTTCTTTACACCATGTTGGTTTCCAGTTAAGATGACTTGGAATCATATCAATTTTCTCAAAGTTACGAATCATGAGGATGAGCAAATTCTCCTTATGCCCCCCCCACCAATTAAAACTAAGAACCCACTAATTTATACCCAGTATTTTATTGGCATTCATAAAAGATGGGCAAAAGTCATTTCCTAAGTTAGGCAGTCTTTGTTTTCCCATTCATTGTTATTTTTTAGTTTTGTTTTTTTTTATTATTGCAGAAGTTGTAGGTTTACATAAAAATCATGCAAGAAACACAGCATTCCCATAAACCACCACCACCCACTGTTAATATTTACATTAATGTGGTATCTCTGTTACAATTGATGGAAGAATGTTATAATTGTACTGTTAACTATAGTCTATAGTTTACATTCAGGTTCACCTTTTTCATTGTTGTATAGTCCTATGTTGTTGTTTTTTTAAAATTAATTCTAGTAACATATACACAACCTAAATTTCCCATTTTAACCACATTCAAATATATAATTAAGTGGTGTTAATTACATTCACATTGTTGTGCTATCATCACCACCATCCATTACCAAAACTTTTCCATCACCTCAAACAAAAATCTGTACCAATTAAGCATTAACTTCCCATTCCCTAACTTGACCATCGCCCCTAGTTTCTGACTCTATAAATTATTACCTATTCTAATTATTTTGTATCAGTGAGATCATACAATATTTGTCTTTTTGTGCCTGGCTTATTTCACTCACCTTGATGTTTTCAAGGTCATTTCATGTTGTTGCATGTATCAGAACTTCATTACATTTCATGGCTGAATACCGAATTTTGTTTATCCATTCATCTGTTGACAGATGTTTGGGTTGCTTTCATCTTTTGGTTACTGTAAATAATGCCATGATGAACATCAGTTTGCAAATACCTGAGTGCCTGCTTTGAATTCTTTGGGGTATATACATAGAAGTGGGATTGCTGGGTCATATGGTAATAGCATACTTAACTTCCTAAAGAACCACCGAAGTGTTTTCATAGAAGCTGCACCATTTTACATTCCCACCAACAATGAACATGGGTTCCTATTTCTCCACATCCTCTTTAACACTTTTTATTTCTCTCTGTCTCTCTTCTTCTCTCTCAACAGTAGGCATTCTAGTGGAAGTGAAATGTATCTCATTGTGGTTTTGATTTGCATTTCCCTAATGACTTGTGATGCTGAGCATCTTTTCATGTATTTTTTTGGCCATTTGTGTATCTTCTGTATAGAAATATCTATTCAGGTCTTTTGCCGAGTTTTAAATTGTGTTATATTTTGTTGTTGAATTTTAGAATTTCTTTATGTATTCTGGATATTAAGCCCTTATTGATTATGTGGTTTCCAAATGTGTTCTCCCATTCTGTAAGTTGTATTTTTACTTCTATGATAAATTCCTTTGATGCACAAGATGCACAAAAGTTTTTAATTTTGATAAGGTCCCATTTATTTCTTTTTCTATTGTTGCTTGTGCTTTTGATGTAAAGTCTAAGGACCACTGCAATGTTTATAGTTGTTCATAGCATCCTCTTATAATCCTTTTTATTTCCGTGGCGTTGGTAGTGATATTCCCCTTTTATTTCTGAAATTTTTAGCTCTCTCTTTTTATAAATCAGTCTAGCTAAAGGCTTGTCAATTTTATTGATTTTTTCAAAGAACCTACTTTTGGTTTTATTGATTCTCTGTTTCATTATTTCTACTCTAATCTTTGTTATTTCCTACTTTCTGATTGTTTTGGGTTTAGTTTGATGTTCTTTTTCTAGATTCTCCAGTTGTGAGGTAAAGTATTTGCTTTGTGATCTTTAATATAAACAGTTGTAGCTATACATTTCCCTTTCAGCACTGCCTTTGCTGCTTCATATAAGTTTTGGTATATTGTGCTTTCATTTTCATTTTCCTCAATATAATTCCTTATTTCCCTTGTGATTTCTTCTTTGACCAATTGGTTTTTTAAGACTATGCTGTTTGATTTCCACATATTTGTGAATTTTTCAGTTCTCCCTTTATTGTTGATTTCTAGCTTCATAAAATGCATTGTGTTATTTCAATATATTTGAATTTATTGAGACTTGTTTTGTGACCTAACCTGTGGTCATCCTGGAGAATGATCCACGTGCACTAGAGAATACTGTGAAGTCTGTTGCTGTTGGGTGAAGTGTTCTGTATATGTCGATTAGGTCTAGTTGGTTTATGGTCTCATTCAGGTCTTCTGTTTTCTTATTGATATTCTCTCTAGAGGTTCTATCCATTATTGAAAGTAGTGCATTGAATTGTCCTACTATTAATGCAGAACTTTGTATTTCTTCCTTCAAATCTGTCAATATTTGCTTCATATACCTTGGGGTTCTGCCATTGCACGCATATATAGTTATAACTGTAAGTCTTCTTGTGCAATTGACCCCTTTATTGGTACATGGTGACCTCTTTTGTCCCTCATAACTGTTTTTGACTTGAAGTCTATTTTCTCTGATATTAGTATAGTCAGTCCAGCTCTCTTTTGGTTATTATTTGCATGGTATATTTTTATCCTTTCTTTTAACCTACTTGTAGATAGCATAAGTTGGGTCATGTTTTTTTTTTTTTTTTTTTTTTTTTTTATCCATTCTACCATCTCTACCTTTTAACTGGAGAGTTCAATCCATTTACATTTAAAGTAACTACTACAATGCAGGACTTTAATGTGTCAGTTTGCTACTTGGTCTTTGTAGGTCTTAATACATTTTTTGTCACTCAATTCTTCCATTAATGCCTACTTTCATGTTTATTTGATTTTTTGTATTGTACCATTTTTAGTACTTTTTTACTTCTTTCTGTATGTTTTATATATTTTCTTTGTGGTTACCATGGGACTAAAATTTTTCATTTTAAGTCTTTAACAATCATGTTTGATTTGATACCAACTTGATTTCAATAATATTACATAAGCTGTTCCTATAATCCTCCTTCTTCCCACCTTTTTGTTATACTTGTTACAAATTATCTATTTTTGCATTGCATGCCCAAACCATAGGTATATCATAACTTTTATGCATTTGTATTTTAAAACCTGTTTTTAAAACAAAGTAAAAAGTGGAGTTATACATACACACAAATACATTAACACTGGCATTTATAACAATTTTTACCAGAGGTCATTATTTCTTTATGCCACTTTGATCCACTATATAGTGTCCTCCTTTCCTTGAAGTGTGAAGAGCTCCCTTTAGCATTGCTTGTAGGGCAGGTCTAGAGGTGTTGAACTCCTGGAGATTCTGTTTATCTGGAATGTCTTAATCTCTCCCTCATTTTTAAAAGACAGTCAAGACACAAAACTCTTGACTGACAATTGTTTTCATTTAGCACTTTAAACATTTTGTCCCACTGCCTTCTTGCCTCTGTGGTATTTAATGAGAAATTGGCACTACACAAAGCATATTGCTTTTTCTTCTGCAGCTTTCAGAACTCTCCTTATCCTTGGCATTTGACAGGTTGACTACTATATATCTGGACATGTTCCACTTTGTATTTATCCTGTTTGGGATTTGTTGGCATTTGTGAATGTGCATAGTCATGCCTTTTTTTAAATTTGGGAAGTTTCCTGCCCTTATTTCTTTGGATATTCCTTCTTCCCCTTTCTCTCTTTCTTTTTCTGAGACTCCCCTTAAAGCATTTATTGGTATGCTTGATTTTGCCCCACAGGTGGTATATTAGTCAGCCAAAGGGGTGCTGATGCAAAATACCAGAAATTGGTTGGTCTTTATAAAGGGTATTTAATTGGGGTAGAAGTTCACAGTTACCAGGCCATAAAGCATAAGTTTCTTCCCTCACCAAAGTCCATTGCCATGTATTGGAGCAAGATAGCTGCTGACGTTTGCCAGGGTTCAGGCTTCTTGGGTTCCTCTCTTCCGGGAGCTGTGTTTCTCTCTGGGCTTAGCTCCTCTGTTTCCTCCACAAGGTCAGCTGTAGACTATCAGGTGAATGGCTCGCTTCTCTTCTCCTGGAGCCTTCTCTCCAACATCAAAACTCCAACATCAAAACTGCTCCAACCCTGTCCTTTGCAATGTCTTTTATACTTGAGACCACATCCACCAAGGGGCGGAGCTCAACGCCCTACTGATGTGGCCCAGTTAATGCCCTAATCATAACCTAATCACGCCCAGATTAACAGACCAGTTTACAAGCATAATCCAATATCTATTTTTGGAATTCATAATTACATCAAACTGCCCAACTGCTACAGGTGGCCTAGGCTCTGTTCTTTTCTTTTAATTGTTTTTTCTTTTTGTATCTCAGCCTGAATCCTTTCAATTATCTTGTCTTCAAGTTTACTGGTTCTTTCTTTTGTCAGCACCAATCTGTTTTTGACAACCTCTAAGGAATTTTTCATTTTATTTAATTTTATCTTCATCTCCAGTATTTCTCTTTTGTTCCTTTTAAAAATTTCTTTTTATTGAGATTCTCATAATGAAGACCATTCTTTAAATCTTTGTCTGGTATGTCCAGAGTCTGGTATTCTACAATGATGGTTTCTGGGTTTTTAATCCTGTTCCTTTGGATGGACCATTATTTCCTGTTTCTTTGTCTTGTCATCTTTTGTTGCACCCTGTATATTTTAATAATTTAAAATGTTAACTCTGGGCTTTCATCCCTGAGCTGTCTGTTTTATAAGTTTGTATCCAGCTCGTGATATGATAGAGATCTCCTTGAGTGTCAGGAGTTAACAAAAACAAGCTAATGCAAAATGAAACAAAACAAACAAACAAAAATCTACCATTCACAGTCTTTCAAAATTGTGTTTGTATTGGCTAGTACTCTCTAGAGTTAGACGTTATATCAAGTTTTTAGATAAGCACGAGGCAAATGAGAAGTGCAAAGACCTCTACACTTTTCCGAGCTCACTTCTTGTGCTGGGCTTGTACTTGCTGGTGGCCTTAGGAATTCTCCTGTTGACAGGAATTCAACTGTCACCTCTACTCCCTATAATATGGACTTTCTCCCCCTCCTGTGTGCTCTCTTGTATAGACTTAAAGCAGGCAATCTTTTGCCCCAGGCCTGTGGTAGAACCCAGGCTGGCTCCACACCAATCAGGGAGTAAATAGAGGTGCTATCAGCAAGGGCACCATGAATACTCCTAACAATTTTAAAGCTGTGTTTTCTTGTTTCAGAACTTGCCCAGTTACTGCAACCCTTTCATTGTTTTCTGGGGTTTTGAAGAAGATAGCTTTGTCAGTTTTTGCTAGCTGTTCAATGATTTATGGGGGGAAGGCACACTTGAGCATCTTACACCACCATCTTGGTCAAATGGAAGCCCAAACATTATTTTTTTTTAATGATAAGCCTTAAAAGATTCATGTTTAATTGGCTCAAAGTGTTTCCAATTTTGTAAATTTGACGCTAATGTTCATTTATTCATTAAAGATATGATCCTATTATGTTTGAGGCAGTAAGTCATGTAATATCAGATTCTTGCTCTCATACCTTTCATTCTCCCAGTAGACAAAGATATATAAATCATCAATTAAAATATGTTTCATAGATGATGTAAGTGTTGATATATAGTAATATAAGAGCTAGTATAGTAGTTTGCACAGGATCCTAGGCTATATAGGGGGACAGTTTAGTGTCAGATTTAAGAGTTTAAACTGGATTTATGAAGTCCAAGTTTTAATTCTGCCTCTGCCTCTCACTAGCTGTGTGATGTTGGGCAAATTACTTATCTCCTAGAACCTCTGATTCCTCAACTTTAAAATGAAGATAATAGCAGTATTCATCTCAAAAAATGTTGTGGATATCACAAGAGAAATTTTCATAATTAAATCACTTAGAATAAAATAAAAACTCTTTTATTCACATGCCTTAGGGCCTTAGCACATGCTGGTCCCTCACTGGAATGATCTACCCCTCCAATTCCCACTGCTAATGATGACTTATCCTTGAAGTCTTAGCTCAAATGTCACTTTTACAGAGGACTTTTCTTATCTCAAAGTGTAAATCAGGTCCATTCCCTTTGTTGTTTTCTTTCATAGCCATATTGGATTTTTTTTTTTTTTGAATAGTACTTGTCACAATTTGTAATTCTATATTCTGTTGTACTTATTTATATACTATTTATCTTGTTCACTAGAATAGAAGCTCAAGAAGGATAAGGATCATGTCTTTTTGGTTCATTGTCATAATCTCAGTGCTCAGCAAAGCTTGGCACACAGGATACGGTTTAAATATTTGATATTTGATAAATAAACAAGTAAACAGGAACATGGCTTTACATATAAAGCATGAACACTGTGCCTGGCTGTCTTAAGCATCCTATAAATGCTAGCTCTTATCATTACAAAGAGCAGGCATCAGATTTAGATTATGGAGGTGGTCAGAAATGTTCCTAGAAGAGATGATGTTAGAGCTGAGTTTTAAATTCAAGTTCTTTTATTTCCCATGTTTCCAGACTTTACAGAATTGAGGTTTTCAGGCTATATTTCATAATAACCCAGAAAAAAAAAAAGAAGAGTCACTATTTTCGAAAGTACTTGGCACATGTTCTTCTAAAGTGTTCAAAGCATTGCCTCACGTTATCTCTTTGAGGTAGGTAACAGGAAAAAATGATTATTTCTCTTTCAGAGGTGGAGAATTCCAGAACAAAGAACAAAAGTTGGATCAGGCTATGTGATGGAACTTCTGGGAGAGATGAGTAAATACAAGGTAAAAGGCAACAAAGCAAGCTTTAAAGCCAACAGATCAATGAGACTATTACTGAATTCCCATCAAGTCACATGGTTGGCAGCCACAGGTTACAGGCTGGAGCCGCTCTGCCCAAAGGGCATGCAGGAAAAGGGGATGGCTTACAAGGCATCAGTTGAAGCCCCCAGGTGAAACTCATTAGACCTTCATTAAGAATCAGGAAGGCTCAGCTGTGGTGGGCCTTGACCTTGATTGCCTGTACTGAAATGACCTCCAGCAGGTCAAAGTAAGACTATATATATATATTTTAATATATATACTGCTGAATTGAGCACTTTTTTTTTTTTTTTGTATTTTTCATAGTATCTTCCATAGTAGGTTTTTTTTTGCTTTTGTTTCTTTTCTGTTTTGTTTTTTAAAAGGGTATTGAGGGAAGCAGATGTGGCTCAATCGATTGGGCAACCATCTACCATATAGGAGGTCCAGGGTTCAATTCCTGGGGCCTCCTGGTGAAGGCAAGCTGGCCCATGAAGCAAGCTGGCCTGAGCAGAGATCTGGCCCACACAGGAGTGCTGCCCCATGCAGAGAGCTGGTGCAGCAAGATAATGCAACAAAAAGAGACACAGAGGAGAGACAATAAGAGACACAGCAGACCAGGGAGCTGAGGCAGCGCCAGAGATTGAGCACCTCTCTCCACTCCAGAAGGTCCCAGGATTGGTTCCCGGTGCCACCTAAAGAGAAGACAAGCAGACACAGAAGAACACATAGCGAATGGACACAGAGAGCAGACAATGGGGGGAGGGAAATAAATAAATCTTTAAAAAAAAAACTTTAAAAAAAAAAAGGGTATTTTGGCAGGTTAGGATAGGGAATGAAGGAAGGTGGCTGGGACCTGGGGAAAAAAAAACACATGGCATCCTTGAAACCTCCTGAGCGGAAGGCTGTTACTAAAGATCAAAGCTGAAAGACCCAGCGAGACCCTGGCCATGAGATCCCATTTGGAACACTTTCCAGGGGCAAGGGGAAGCCCCAGGTGCCTTCAAACAAAAGACCTCACCATTGACCCCTGAGAACTAACAGGTGGGGTAAACCAATCAGAACAGCAAACAGCTGGGGCCCCTCCCCAACATTAGGAAAGGGGAGGAGGAAGGGTCTTAAAAGGCCTAATCTGGGACCGAACATGCACGATTTACCCTGCAGCACACCCACAATCCATGTCTAAGATTGTGTACTCTTTTCTTGTTTCTTAATAAACCTTTTATACCCTTGCCTACCCTATGGCATGTCCTTACATTCTTTTATGCAACATTAGCGGAGAACCTAGAAGCCCAGAACCCAGTATCTTGATTTAGTAACACTTTTCAGAAAATATAAACATTTCAGATTAGAATGCCTGTTTGGAGTTTTATGGGGAACCATCATTCTACCACATATCATAATATTCCAATTTTGCCCATCTAAACTCATTTAAAGAGTGCAAAATAAACAAAGATGCTGACGCATTTAACATCTGTTTTCCTTAAGATGAGTAAAAGGAAGTAGGATTAAATCTTCCTTTTGGGCACCTCATCAGTGTCTACAATAGGAAGAAAATGGTTCTGTTATCTATTCAAGAAATGAAATTTTTTTCATTCTCGTTTGGTCTTGGCTTCTAAAGATACAACTCTCAAAACAAATGACAATAGATGCTATCAAGCCTGCCTCCTCACTTTCATCTGTCTAAGCCTTGGCAGATTTATACCAGCCCATCTCAATATATGGACTCTGTCTCTTGTAACAATTAATACAGTTGCTTTCTCCTTCCTGAAATGCCAATCTTGTAGACTGCAGCTATGGCTCCTTTGAGTCAATGTTTGTGTAGTATTTGTTATAAGTCAAGTTCTATATTAAATTCTAAAAATGCAAAGGCAATAAAACAAGATTGTAGTAGTTGGGCAGTTTGATGTAATTATGAATTCCAAAAATAGATATTGGATCATGCTTGTAAACTGGTCTGCTAATCTGGGCATGATTAAGTTATGATTAGGGCATTAACTGGGCCACATCAGTAGAGTGTTGAGCCCCACCCCTTGGTGGGGTGGGAATCAAATAGAAAAGGCAAGGCAAAGGACAGAGGGAGCAGTTTTGATGTTGGAGTCTTGAGTTGGAGCCCCGGGAAGGAAGGGAGCTTGGTCGTGAGGAAGGAGAGAAGGCCCCGGGATAGAGACAAGCCATTTACCTGACAGGCTACACTGGCCTTGTGGAGAAAAGGAAAGCCTAGAAGCCTCATAGTCTACAGCTGACCTTGTGGAGGAAACAGGTGCTAAGCGGGGAGAGAAATGCAGCCCCGGGAAGAGAGGAAACTAAGAAGACTGAACCCTGGCAAACATTGGCAGCTGCCTTGCTCCAACACATAGCAACAGACTTTGGTGAGGGAAGAAACTTATGCTTTATGGCCCAGTAACTGTAAGCTTCTACCCCAAATAAATACCCTTTATAAAAACCACCAATTTCTGGTATTTTGCGTCAGCATCCCTTTGGCTGACTAATACTAAGATCATTGCCTACAAAGAACTCTAATCTTGCCAGGTAGAGAGAAACACCAGTGATTTAACACAATGTGATAAATGCTCCATTGTAGGCACATTTACATGACTATGGAAGCCAGGGGAGAGAGTAAAGCTATTAAATCATTCATTTGCAGAGTGTCTACTTAAGGCAAAACCTTGCCTTGTTGCTGGCAATGATAAACAATGAAAAAAGTTTCCTTCCCTCCAGGAACTCAAAATGAGAGGCAAACACATTGCTATATAACTCACATATTGTTATAGTGAAAGCTGTCATTGATTCTCTAAAAATGACTGCCCCCCAAAATTTGTTTTTAAAAAAGTGCTCTGTGCTCTGGGAGGGCTATCATTTCAGGCATTAAGACAGAATAGATACCTTAAATTCCCACCTCAGTTCAAAAATGCTCAATAAAATGTTTTAATATATAATTCTAAATGCATTGCTGAGCTGGAAATAAAGAAAACCCTAAAAGACTAAAATGCAAAGCAAATGTACAAATCCATAGAATTAACCCAGTGGTAAAAGTCAGCTGTTCCCTGGAAGTCAACTGCCATTTCCTTGGCCTTAGAGCTTTGGTTTATTTATTTATTTATTTATTTAACTTCAAAATATTTATTCCTATAAAATTTTAGTCATATTTCAATAATTCAATGTTAAAATATTTTTACAATAATTTGTCATCAATAGAATATCCATGTTAAATAATTTATTAATAAACATGAAATGATGTAAAAGGTAATCAAACTACCAACATTCTCTGCTTTAAAATTTCACAAACCCAAATATTATATCTTTGGATGCACTTAGTCTTCTTCTTCTTTTTTTTTTAGTGTGGAACATTTGTTATAATTGATGAGCACATGTTGAAGCATTGCCACTAACCATGGAATATAGTTTACATTATAGCTTATACTCTGTCCCATCCAATTTTGTAAGTTATGACAAAATATATAATGGCCTGTATCTGTCATTGTAACATCATGCAGGAGAATTCCAATGTCCCCAAAATGCCCCCATGATTACACCTATTTTTTCCTCTCCCTGCCCTCAGAACCTCCGGTAGTCACTGCCTCCACATCAGTTATGCCTCCACATAAAATTTCTTCCATTGCTAGAATAACAATAAGTCTATAGTAGAATAATAGTAAGTCTACTTTATCCCATTGTTCATTCCCCAATCTTGAGGATTTTGAGGTGGTGGTACCCATTTCACTTCTAATTGAGAGGGGGCTTAGATCCCATGGGGCAGATGGCTGGAACTATCTTGCTTGCAGTTGCAGACTCTGTTCCTTGGGATGGGCAATGTCCATCATCATTTCCTTGGTCTTGGGTGAGTCCAATGAACTGGAGAGTACATGTTGCAACTTTGCTGAGATTCAGGGCCCAACTGGCACAGGGACAGATCAAAGATTTAAGTCTCTTGGACATATACCTATCAAGTATAGGCTCAAATAGAAGGAGCAGAAGAGCCATGTGTAGGGAAACCACAAATGAGCCCAACTCTGTCTCACTGTGGAGCATAAATGTGAAGGTAAGGCCCAATGGCAGGGCACAAAACTCTTGAACTGTCTGTCCTGTCTATAGTGTCTGGATGTCTCTAGAGTCCTCAGGAGCGCCACTATTTAAGACAATATTTATGGTGGCAGTTAATAAGATCCTGCTGAGATGTGCATAAGTATAACCTCTGGAATGACCTCCCTACTCACTTTGAAATCTCTTAGCCAAGAATTCATTTGTACTACCATTTCTCCCTTATGGTCAAGGTCTTTTTCCAGGTGCATTGCTAGTTGGTGCTTGGTAATAATCTCTTGGTGCCAGGGAGTCTCATCCGTGGGAGTCATGTCCATGCAGGAGGGAAGGTAATGCATTTATATGCTGAGTTTGGTTTAGAGAGAGGCCACATTTGAGCAACAAGGAGGCCCTCAGGAGGCAATACTTATAATACTAGGCTGAGTTTCAATTTCAAAAGAAAAGGTTCATAAGTACAATCATCAATATCTTCAAGGGCCTGGCAAAATGGTCCATCCTCCTTCACTAGGCACCACCACTGTACTCAGGGAATCTTGCTGTCCCATTAGAGAATGTAGCAGAGCTCCCCAGAATGGGAATTCCATATTCTTTCGGTTATTGTGTGGCTCTCCACCCACTGTGACAATGCCCCATGGACACTTGAACACATTCATATGCCTTAGAGACATGCCCCAGATGAACCCCCTCCCATGTATCTCCTCATCACTGACATCCCACAACAATGTTCCTCCCATGCCACAGTTGTGACCCTTCTGTGATCCAAAACCTCTCCAAAGATGAAGCCATGAAAATAACCAAATAAAAAAATAAGAAAATGAAATAATAATGATAGTTTTAAAAATTAAATATAAAATACAAAAAAAATTTTATTAATCTAAAGAATAAAAAAAAATTTAGACATTATTTCTTTCATCACTGTAAGATTTGTTGTTTTATATGTACAGTGACATTTTCTCCCATATATTCCCCTAGTGTTTTTTTTTTTTTTTTTTTTTCATTTTATTTTCAAAGAAGATTTAGGTTACAGAAAAGTCATGTAGAGAATATATGGGATCCCCATATACCCAACGTCCTCCCCCTTTTCCTCTCTCCTTTATTAATAACATTTTACATGTAGATGATACATTTATTACAATTGATACACAAATATTGAAACATTGCTACTAACTATGGTCAATGGTTTACATTATAATTTACATTTTGGACCATACACTTATAAATTTTGATGAAATTTAAAATGGCCTGTATCCATTATTGCGAGACCAAGCAGAACAATTCTAATGACCTAAAAATGCCCTATCTTCCATCTATTCTATTCTTCCCTCCTCCTCCCTGTGGGACATATGGTAACCACTAAGTTTCACTTTTTGAAGAATATGATTCAAATATTGCAATAATATGAGGGCTTGACATATTAGTCTGTTTTATTAAGCACTGCCTATGTTCTTGACAGACTATTGTCCCTCTATTTGAGAGCATAACAGGACTCCCCAGGATGGGAGTTTAATATTTTCTTGTTTATTGTGAGGGTCTCCACCCACTGATATAATACACTATGACAATATGAACACTTACATATTCCATAGAGCTTTTGATACTAAGTGGGGAAGAGAAAGCAAAGACTAAGACCAAACAGATTAGGGATAAAAATACCTACACCTCTAAAATTATACTCACATAACAAAAGAGTGAAAGAGTGGACTAGAAAAATCCCTGTCTTGATCTTGACTGTGGTTGAATGTGAGCAACTTCTCCTTTGAGCTGGCCATCATAGGGGTTTTGAGTGCTGATTCATATCAGTTTTGAGATATCTCAAGCTGAGAATTTATTACAAAGTGACCATAGGTTGGCAGTGTCCCAAGATAATTGTTGGAAGAAAATATAAATCTTCTCTGGAGGAATATACCTTTAAGCTAGGTATCAAAAATTACTACAGATGAAGTTTATTGAAAATGTGCTTATATTAACAAAATTATAAAATAGAAGGAACAAAGAAAATATGAAGATAAAGTGGCAAAACCATAAACAAACAAACAAACAAAAAAAAAACATCCAAATTTTTTAAAGCCAGCAGCCTTAGAATCACAAAGTGTAAGATATTGTAATTATTTAATTAAAATGTTTGGTGTGTTTAAAGAAATAAACAAGAATATTTAAAGTAGGCCTATAGAATAAGAGATTTTAAAATATGAATAAGCATATTTGAAAGGAATCAAATAGGAATTAGAGTAATAAAAAGATAAATAATTAAAATAAAAACCACAATGAACAGGTTAAACAGCAGATTGGACAAAGCTGAAGAAAGAATTAGTGAACAGGAAGATAGCTGAAGAATTCACAAAGTAATAAGAGAAACAAAGAGGTAATAACTTATAAAAGATAGGTTAAGAAATGTGAAAAATAAAGTGAGATAATGTAATAAATGCCAATTGGATTTCTAGAAGAAAAGCAGAGATATTACCAAGAAGCATTATTTGAAGTGATAATGTCTGAGAATTATCCAGAACTGATAAAAGAACATGAAGCCTTAGAAAGTGGAAGTCCTAAAAGTTCCAAAGAAGTTAAAAAAGAAATCCACTTCAAACCACTTTTTAGTGAAGTTTTCAAATATACTAAAGACCTAGAGAATTCTTAAAAACATCTAGAGAGAACAGTTTACCTACAAAGAAATAATAGTCTGACATCTGACTTCTCAAAAAACAACAATATAATCTAAGAGATTATCTGAAATATTGTCACTATAGTGCTATGTACCCACTAAAATTATCTTACAAGATTGAGAATGACATATAATTTTTTTTTTCCAGAAAACAGCACTGGGGAATTTTTTTTCTTGAATCAACAGCATACCTTACTTATTAAAGAAGGTTAGATGAAGAACAATTTGTATAAGCAATAACTATAATGTCTAATTTTGAAAGTATAATATTTATATACTCAAAATATTGTTCAGAAGGAGTGTACATTTAGTGACTAGCTTTAGACTTTGTTAGGTTAAATACACACGCTAAAATTTTAGGGTTATCATTAATATAATAAAGGAAGAATATATAATTCTAAACTAGTGGTCAGCAGGAAAAAGAATGAGTGAAAACACCCACAAAAATATGGAGGGAGATAAAAAGAAACATAAGAAGAACAAAATTTAGAAGGCACAAAATAAGAAAGTAGACAAGAATCTAAATATATCAGCAATTGTAACAAAAGAATGTGAACTAAATTTTTCATTTAAAAGTTAAATTGTCAGATTGGTTTAGAAACAAAATTCAGATATACACCGAATTTAGGAGGCATGGCTAAAACAAAAGGATTCCGAAAGATTGAAAATGAAAAAATGGGACAAGAGGCATATAAAAAGTTGTTCAAAATCTAATCATCAGGGAAATGTAAATAATGATACCATGAAATACCCTCCACATAGCAAAAATGTAAAAGTCCAACAATATCAAGTTTGGCAAGGGTATGGAACAATAAGAATTTTTTATACTGCTGGTGGGAGTGAAAATTGGTATAATCATTTTGGAAATCACTTTGACAGTATCTATTAGAGAAACTCAAACAACAACAGGATTCATGTGCAAGGATTGTTCATAGCAGCACTTGTTTGTAAGAGCTCAAACTGGAAGCAATTCAAATGTCCTTCATCTAAACAATGGATAAATGTGGTATATTCACACAATGGAATATTATGCAGCAGTAGAAATGAAGGAAACACAGTCATAAAAATAGTGAATGTTACAAAATATAATATTGAGTGAAATAAAATACACAAAAAATACATAAAGAATGGCAACATTTACATATAGTACAAAAATAGGTAAAATAAACCATAAGGTTTAGTTATGAATGTTTGGATGCTGTGGTGGTTTGAAGCTGTATATACCCCAGAAAAACATGTTCTTAAATTTAATCCATACCTGTGAGTGTGAACCTTTTGTAAGTAGGACCTTTTGAAGAGGTTATTTCAGTTAAGGCATTGCCCAGAATAGGTCTTAATATTGTCACTGGAGTCCTTTATAAGAGAATGAAATTCAGAGAAAGAGAAAGAAAGCAGGGAAGCAAGAGGCTAAAATCAATGAAATCTAGAGGAGAATGGAGAGGCCAGGAGACACTACCATGTGCCTTGCCATGTGGTAGAGGAGCCAAGGATCACTGGCAGCTGCTCTTTGGGAAGAAAGCCTTGCCTTGATGGTGCCTTGAGTTGGACATTTTCCCATCCTCAAAACTGTGAGCAAATAAATACTCATTGTTTAACCTGACCCATTTCATGGTGTTGGCTTTGACCAGCCTAGGAAACAAAAACAGATGGTTAAAGTATAACAACAGGCAAGAGTATGTTTACAATAAGTTATATGGATGGTTCCATTTGTGAGTATGGGAAAGTGTTCAAGAAGACACACAAAAGGGGGATTCATACTAAACATTTATAATTTTTGTGCTTTTCTCTATATGTGTTTGCAGGTGGTTTCCAGAAGCTAGAAAAGATAAGGAAACAAGTTTTCTTCTACGGCCTACAGAAGGAACACAGCTCTGCTGACACTTTGCTTTTCAGACTTCTGACCTCCAGAATTTTAAGAGAATGAATATATGTTGTTTTAAGCCACAAAGTGTGTGGTAAATTACTAATGGCAGTAATAGGGAACTACTGCAGATTTTGGTTCTGAGAAGTGGAATGTTGGTATAGCAGGTATCTAAAAATGTGAGTGTGGCTTTGGAATTGGATAATTAGTGGAGTCTGAAAGAGGTTTGATGTATGTGATAGGAAAAGCCTAGATTGCCTTACACTGACTCTTAGTAGGAATCTGGAAGCTACAGACTCTGCTGCTGAGGGCTCAAAAGTAAGTGAGCTGCCCAATAGAGAAAACCTGCATTGTCTTAGAGAGTACCTAAATTGTCATAAACAGAATTGTGCTAGAAATATGGGCATTAAAGATACCGTTAAAGAAAACTCATTGCACCTTAGAGAATACCTGAATCATTATAAACAGAAAGTTGGTAGAACTATGAGCATAAAAGGGGCTGCTAGCAAGGACTCAAAGACACGGGAACATGTTGTGGGAAACTGGAGGAAAGAGGATCCTTATTGTACAGTGGCAGAAAGCTTATCTGAATTGCATCCTGCAGTTATATGGAAGCAGAAATTGTGAGCAATAAACGACAATATTTATTTGAAAAGATTCCCAAGCAAAACATTTTAGGTATATCTTGGTTTCTTCTTGCTGTTTATAGTAAAATGTGAGAGGAAAGAGCTAGATTGAAAGAAGTACTGTTACACAAAAAGTAACCAAGACTTGATGATTTGGGAAATTCTCGGCCTGTCTAGATTGCAAAAGATGCTAAAATTAAGAGATTCTATGTTAGGAAGGCATGTTCTAGAGAGAAAATTAAGGGTATTTACAGGCAACCTTTGGCTAGTACCTCAGAAAGATGAAAAGGTCAGAGTATTCAGTCAAACAGAGAGCTTTTTTTTTTTTTTTTTTAAATTTAAAGAAATTAGTTATGTGACTCATGGATCCCTTTAATCATCTCAGTAGAAACCATGAATAGAAATGAGCTTATCTAGGAAAGATCTGTGGAGGAGCCTCTTGTCTAACAGGGTGAATCCCCAAGACATACACAGGAGACCCATAAATTTTTTGAGAATGTTATACCAAAAGAAACACTGCCAGCTTGGTCTGAAAGGGATGGAGAGAGGACAAAATGAAAGAAGGTTGTTGGACTCCCAAAATTCTGTAGGTAGGAAATAGGCTGATAACACTATTTGTCTGCAAACTATGGTAGCCTTTTTGAAAAAGGAAAAGGAAGGATTAACAGAGGGTGGAGCTGGGAATCTAGAGGTGGAGTCTGGAGCCACAGAAGATTATACCTGGTCATTGTTTCTCCAACATCTTATGAATTAAGTCCTTTTATTAAACAGGTGTTTTTGTAGTTAAGGAAACCAAGTAGGTTTTTTCAGGTCATACATCTGGTAAGTGGTAGAGACAGGGTCCAAACCCAGGTTATTTGACTCTGGAGATTTTCCTGAACCATCCTGCTGTATTGGCCAGGGAACATCAAAGATGGAGAAGCAGGAAGATGTAAGGCAGGTTTGGGGAATATATATACAGGTGTAGCTGGACTGTGGGGAATGTTGGTGATAAAGATGAAAAGGTATCTGGTAGTGAAAACATAGCAAAATTTGAATGCTAAATTGGACTCATTCTCTATGTTCCAGTGAAACCCTGAATATTATTAAGCAGAGAATATCTCTCTGTTGTCACAGAGAGAAGCATTTGGAGAATGAGGTAGCAAAGAATTTTAGCAGAAATTAGAAAGGACCTCTATGCAAGAAGTTTGGATGGAAGAGAAGTCTAAAAGGAAGGTGTGGGAGCAGATGTGGCTCAAGCGGTTGAGTGCCTGCTTCTCACATGGGAAGTCCTGGATTTTGTTCCCAGTTCCTCATAAAAACAAAGACAAACAACAAGCAAAACAAACAAAAAAACCAACTTAGGGCTGCTGACATGGCTTAGTGGTTGAGCACCAGCTTCCCACCTACAAGGTTCCAGACTCAATCCCTGGCCCCAGTACCTCAAAAATAAATAAATAAATAAAATGAAAAATAAAATAAAATAAAAAAGGAAGGTGTATTTCTGAGGCAGAATTGCAACATTTGATATGTGATTGGATGTGGAGGGTCATTCCAAATCTCTGCAACTGGAAAAGTAGTGATGCTATGAACCAATATAGGGGAGGAAAATGAAGGAATAAATATGTGGGGAAGATTAAGCCCTGAGTTGGTCTTGTTGATGAAAAGGTATCTGTGAGATAGAAAGACTTAGAAGTGTGTGGGGCTGGGACTCAGAAGCAAAATCAGGAATGTAAATTCGAGTGTCATCATGGCAGCGTCTAAGAGAAATTTCTTCTGAGTAGCGTGATCTAATCCCAGATGGCAAAGATTAGAGGAGAGAAGAGATGGAGAAGTCGTCCAGTGTCTGCTAATGTTTTTTTTTAAGATTTATTTTTAGTTATTTATGCGCCCCGCCCCCCATTGTTTGTCCTCACTGCATGCTCTCTGTCTATTTGCTGTGTGCTTTCTGTGTCTGTTGATCTTCTTTTTAGGAGGCACTGGGAACCGAACCTGGGACCTCCCATGTGGTAGGCAGGCACCCAACTGCATGAGCCACATTGGCTTCCCTGCTAATGTTTTTTAAAAGTTGTGCAGTGAAGAGAAAGTGAAGAAGGGTAGCCTAGAGGAAATTAGAGTTAAACCAGTAGTAATTATTGTCATTTAATGAATGGTCATTAAAAGGTTTACATAGATTTTCTTAAATTAATCCTCACAATTCTCTGAAATGGGTCCTTTACATTTTATAGATGGGAAAACTGAGGCAGAGAGATGAACATCATACAGCTAAGTAGTAAAGCCAAGATTTATACATAGACAATCTGAATGGAGAGAACTTTATACATTATATTAAGCACATCAGGGTTCTTGGCAGTAGGTGAGATTTCAGCACGTTTGTAGCATAACGGAAATGGAATTAGGAGTGGGCTTAAGGAGAAAGCGGGTAAGGTTTAGCAGAAAATAGGAAGTGCTGGAATTAGCCAGGGGGACAAGTGGAGAAGGAGAAAATGTTTTCCTTTGGGACTAGAGAAAAGGAAGGGGTGATGGAGGTAACTCGAGGTAGGGGTGATAGGAAGTAGCAGACATTCATTTTGGGTGATTTGGTATCACAGTTTGGTAGTGGGAGATCATCTGTAAAAGTAAAGGGAGACCAGTGTGGCTTTGTGGCACTGAGCTGTAGCTATGGTTTGAATCTGCCGTGGATCATAGTGGCTGATTCAGTGGCCTCACAGTAGAGTGGCACACAGATCACAAATGTCAGCACATAAAGTAAAAATCACACACCAAGTTACCTTTGAACAATTCCTTAAATCTCCCATAAAGTACAGTATCTATGGTTTTGCGTGTATTGTCCTATCTCTCAGTCTGAGAGGGCCAGGATTTCCTCAGCAATGAAATAGATGGCTATTTTTTCGGTCGAGCACCAGGTGAATGATTTCGTTTGCCTTGGGCCCCTTGGCATGAAAAATGTCCATTCGCCATGAGATTCCACTGTGCAGGGGCCGTGCCATGAACCTGGCCTGCGTAGGCAGAGCAGGGTATAAAGCCTGGTCTGATCCCCTGTTAGCTGTGTGATGGTTTACAGCTTTACCAAACCTTTCAGAGTCTTACCCTCTCTTTCTGGAAAAACAAAACAAAACAAAAACAAAAAACCAACCAAAACCAAACCAAACAGTAACATTAGCTACAGTGGAAAAGTCAAAGAGGGAGGGGGTGAACTAAAGGCTAAAATGCTCAGGGTTGGGGAACCAGAGGCAGACATCTATGGTGCCTTCACCATAGGGAACCTAAAGTAAGAAAGCCCGTGCCTGAGTTAAAACTGAGGATGGGTGTGTAGTAAGTTCAAGAGTAGTGGCATGTAGGGCCCTGGTGTGGAGAGACTTGAAAACAGTTGTCTTAGGAGACTAGATTATGTTGTGTGATCAGGGAGGTGGGAGGAGTTATAAAAAGATGGAGGAAGAATCAAGGATTTGAAAACCACATTGAGTTTGAAGAAGCAAGATTAGTAGGGATGAAGGAGTGGAGGAAGTGAATTTTTGGAGATGAAGGAGTTTAGAGGCAGGATACTTACTAATTCAGAGTTCCTCCTCCTACAGCGCTGCCTCTCACGGACTTTTGGGGAGTGGCAACCCAAAGAATGCTTCCTTTCTAAACGTGGATTTAAGCGGTGTTATCACAGCACACGTTTCTTTAAGCAATCATTAGAACTTCCTTATTTTTAAGGATGACAGTACCATGTGCTAGTGAGTAGAACCATGCTGAGTTCAAACACTGGCTCTTTCATTGACCAGCTGTGTGATCTTGGGAAGTGGGATTAACCTCTCTGTGCCTCCATTTTCCCATCTATATCACAGGAGTAAAAATGGTTGTTGAGAGGTTGAAGTGAGCAATGCACTGCACTTGGAACTACAATGAGCCCTTAGCAAGTAGTCAATGTGTGAACGGTTGTTACTATGAAAATGGAATAAAGCTCATTAACTGATGGGCACTGAACTCTTTCTGTGATGATTCTGATTTCATTGGTTCTTTGCTTTTAATTAATGACACGCACTTTTGATTTTGTTAGCTAAGATTAAAGGCGCCCTCTGCGGCTGGGTAGCGCTCTGTGTCAAGGTGATGGCCCTGGGTGGGAGAGGGGTTTGGCCCATAACTTCAGGAGGGCTGTGGTCAAGGTGATAAAGAAATGTTACTATCTGCAACCCCCCTTCCTCAGCAACCAAAGGGACAAATTTCTTCCCCTACCTTTTTCTTTCCCTAGAGTTGTTTTCATCCTTTAACAAGAGCTCTGTCCACCCTGAGCTCCTAGGTTACCTGTAGAGAGAGACATGCACAATCACATCTATTGTTTTTTGTGCCATAATTTTAACTTCTTCATTTTTTTTTAATCTGTGTAGTTTGCAACCTAATGACTGTTTCTCTAACATCGATCATTCTGACAGAGATAATAACACCCAAGTAGAACAAGGAATGAATAATTTAACAGGAAAAATTAGATCCCCAGCATAAGCTTCTTCAAAGAGATTTTCTGAATTAAAGGTGAGGTAATCTGTTTGTGTAAAATAAATTAACCCTTTCTTTTGTGTTCAAAGCTCCTTAGAAGATTGTTCATATCTTAAATGAAGTTGAAACAATTAGCAATTATCTATGTATCTAAATGTACCATGTAAGCTATTCTTCTCCTATTATATAGAAAATTCCTTTGGTTATTGAAACAACTTAACTAGTCTAAATGGCTAACTAAGGTCTCTGTCTGGCTTTTAAAAGTGTCTTTCACAAAATAGGACCTGAAGATATAGAGCTCTCTGAAGCCTCCTCACCTATGATGCCTATTGACTGGAAAACCAAATTGCTTTCATTTCTTCCATAATGTTGGTTCAGAAACTGACTCTGATGAGAACTCACCACTGTATGCTTTTATATGAGGATAGGGCAGAAGTCAGTTTTGTGATTCATTTTTCTTTTGTATTGATGGTGTTTGCAAGTGTTTGCTAATGGAAGATAGGACAGGACAAGCCATTAAAAGATACTACTATTGTGAAGTTCTATAGGGGTTAAGGAAAGTGTGGGACTTCAGTGAAATGCGATTTTAAACACAAAGAAAAGATGATTTATCGTTTAATAAGCCATTATAATTTTTGACTTTAGAATTTCTTCTTGAACTAGAAATCTGGACATCAGTAGCCAAGTAGTGGTAGAAAAGAGTTTAAAGAACAAAATATGTTTTCAGTTTCAGTATCTCTTTTAAATCATGCCTTAAAATAAGTAATGAATGTTTGAGGCTGCAGCTGGGAGGTCAAAAGGCCAGGTGAGAAGAGGTTCTTTTTTATTGTAAACTTATGAATTAATCATGACTCAAAAATGGAATCAGGAGAAAACCTGCAGCTGGAAAGGGAAATAAAAGAAGAAAAAGGTTTTAATTAATTTATTTGTATAAACACACTCACATACGTGTATATACACACATGGTATAAATATGCATTGATATTTATGCGTTCATCTAATTCCTGAAAATCATTACCAAAAGTGTTGAAGTGATGCTGATTTGACACTTGGGAAGGAAAGCAATATTCATATTTTCACTTTGGGCTTGATTTGATCTAAGACAGTGTTTAAGTAGGAATCTTCTTTACAGATTTTAATAATAAAGGCTTTCTTTACCCTTACTTGCACCCCAAATCTGATATACATTTTAGTTTATTTTTCATATTTTTCTTTTTAATCTGATATATTTTAAAAAGCAAAAAAATAGATGCCATGTGAGTTCTTGTGTGACAGAGTCTCAGAACTAAGAAAAGGCAAGTAGCCTTTTGGTAGGAAGTAAATACTGCTAGAAAGTAGGTTCTTCCTCTTTGTGGCAAATTTTGTTTCTTTTAAAAATTTTATCTATCTATCTATCTATCTATCTATCTATCTATCTATCTATCTAT
>JAKSZT010054583.1:2447562-2497300 GCA_026826555.1 Tolypeutes matacus
TATCTATCTATCTATCTATCTATCTATCTATCTATCTATCTATCTATCTATCTATCATCTTCGATCATCTACCTCTTACTTGTCTTTACCACAGTACAATGTGCAAAGACATGGGACCTTCATTTCTACATACTTAGCTCTTTTTCTTTTTCCTTCTAAATTAGACTTTGAGAATTTACAACCCAGAATACTGACCCTTAGCCAAATGTGGTCGTGGGTTAGTTCCCCCTCACAATTACTGGCTACTCAAGAGGACTGGGGTCAGAGGCTTGATTAAGTAAATTACAGCTTCGGGTCCCCTCCAATAAACCATGTCAGGCTTTAGGCAACCCAAAACAATGCTCCTGTTTTAACCCATAATGGGCAGTTGAGTTTAGTAAATTGCCTAATCGCTGCAGCATAAATATTTATGGGAGAATTTTTCCAATTAAGGTAGAGGCTTGTTTAGATGCTATCAGCTTAGAGAGAGCTTTTCCAACAAGAAAATTACTGTTAAAAGACATCAGGAAACGGTTAAACTCCAGAAGGCTAAAAGGTCATTGAGTCTGCAATGTGCAAAGCCCATGTTCATATTAATGCTGTCTCTATGCATTAAAACCTCCCCCCAAGTCGTTTAAAAAGGGAATTAAAAAAAAATAGCCTTTGTACCTAAGGAAAAAAAATGTTGGTTCATTCATATTAAAAATATTTATGTTCAGAAATAACAATGTGCACCAATGGTCCAAACAGATTTGGTGTTATCCCAGCTTTTACAATGACACAGTGTACATAGGTTTTGCTTGTTTGCTGGGTCTAGAGGGTGGAGGTGGCGTTGATAATGGTATTCCGTGATTCCCATAATAGGTGCAGTCAGCATGGACTTCAAGGATTCTTGTTGCACACACCCTAGAAAGAAATGTAAAGATGCAATTTGTAAGTTATACCACCTAGAAAGAGCTGTGTAGAATCTAAAATGTGGAGTACAGACAGAAAACTCTCAGGGGAGAAAAATATGTGATCTCAGAGGGAATTCAGTAATCTGTCAAACAGTATACATGCATGTCTGCCATATGGCATTTTACTCTAAAGGAAAACATACAAAAGAAAACTAAAAAGTGGGATAAAAATATCCCCCATAGAAGAGAACACAAAGTATCTTTGCCTGAAAATGAAATTACTAAGTTTATAGCACAAGAAACACAAGGGAGTAGCCTAGGCATGCCATTGGAGCTGAGAATGTTTTAGAAATATTCCCATCTAATTTTGACTCTCCCTGGGAATCCAAATAAAGTATTAAAGATTAAGGTGTCTTAGCAACAATTTCAACAGTCAGCTATGACCTAAAATACAGCATAAACACACAAGATGGGGAAAGTTGGTCCTCTCCATCAGAACACCGTGGGTTTATGTAAGCCCAGCATTACAAATGAGACTTTCCAAGTCACAGCTGTGGCAGATCCAAAAGTGAGTGAGACACCTGAAAAAAAAAAAAAAAAAAAAAAAGGAGACTATCAAGAGGTATTTGCTATTTCATATAATTGAACTCGAAGACAATCTACTTCTAGCATCCTCACCCTGGCCTCAACATGAAAATGTGAAGCTTCTAGGAAAAAAATGCCTCAGAGTTCCACAGTTCAGCTGCGAACTTTGGCTTCACCCCAACAACCCCTTTTCTCCCAGGGCTGTGGATGAACCGGCCCAGTGTCTGGAATGACACAGGTAACAGAGACTGACAGTCTTCTGGAACCTGCCCACAACCAGGAAGAGTGCATTCCCGCAGATGTGATCTGTTGAGGGTTCCTTGGAAGGAGAGACACTCTAAAACAGTGACTCATCCTCAGGGATTCTGGGCACTGAGGAGAATTCAGGGTTATGTTCTCAATATTTGCTCTGACTGGAGTTGGCTTGGAGCAAGGAAACTGAAATAGAAAATTTCTAATACTGGCTATTCATGCTCTTCTTATACCTTCCTTTAAAAAACACACACATTTGTTCTTAGATTTCCTCTTTTATTTTATATTTTCATTTTATTTTATAATGAAGTTGATTGCTGCAGAGTTCCATTTCTCTAGAGAGGAAAGCTGAAGCAATCGTCTATGGTTAGAACTCCTGTTAATCTGAGCACTGAAGGCATTTTAGACATCCTGACCCAGAAGGGGGCAGTCATACAAATCTAAGCAGACACTTATTCCATGATGTAAAATTGAGTTTGAGGTCCAGACCTGAACTTCTACCTAAAAGATGCAATGTTTTATACCATGGAGGATAGAAATCAGCTCAGATAAACTATCATTACCCTTTTCTCTGAAATGCTTACAGGCCTAGATTTAGTGGTGGATGCACTTTTCATGCTGTGATTGGCTCACTAGCTGCAGGGAAATAACTGCATGAAGAAGGTTCTCCTTCTAGATTAGATCATTAATCCATGTGCAGGTTTGCGATTTGGGCAAATTTGATCTGTTTTTCTGATTTCCAATCTAGGAGTCTTTTAGAAATCAACCATGTGATGTTCATAATTGCTTCAGGAAGATGCTATACAAATACAATAGGTTGCAGACTCAATACTAATTAAGAAAAGGAAGTTAATCTTTTTCCTACTTCTTCCCAGGTCTGTTGAAAAAAAGCCATCACAGACCATTTTAAGAGCTTTGGCAGAAGTGCTAGATTATCTTGATTATCACACTGGGGCTTTGGTGGAGGGGTGATTTCCTTCCTTGTCTCTAACTAATGCATATTGCAGTCTTGAGCATCTGTAACATGCCATAATACTTCCTTTCCCTAACATAAAGTCTTCAGCATGAGTATGTATTCAAGAACTGTTCAAAATGGATATTTTCATTATAAAAACAGTAATCTGTCATTTAAAAATAAACCCACAGATTACAAGAATGGGCAGAAGGTTTTTTAGGTTTAGCAAACCGCAGCTTGCAACACTTCTCCATTCACTTGTTTTCCAAAGGGTGCTTTGCCTGTGCTTTCTGCTCTGTGTGTCTCAATGAGTTGAGAGAAGGTATGACAAAGGAAGACCTGTTGGGTTTAACTCTGATTTGTTCTCTGACCCCAAAGGTTGAAGAGACAGTTATTTTGAGTGATAATGCTTTGATTTTTTTTTTTTTGGGGGGGTGCTAAACATGCATTTCATTGTCTAGTGGCTCTGACTAGCCCAAATTAAATAACGAACCCCCCAAATCATAAATAAAATAGCAAAACCAGGACATGTATGAGATGTCATGGGAAGCCTACTGTTTATATGCAAACAAATGAACTCATCTGAGACTATCCATTTCAACACAATGAGCTTGAGTTCTGTGGTGAACCAGGTTGGCCAAATGGCTTTGAGTAAAATGTTTACTCCCAGGACCCAAATTAATTCTTTTTTTTTTTTTTTTTTTTTTTTTTACAGCTGTGGGGCATCATTTAGTGCAGCTATAAAAATAAGCAGTGTTCTGCACACCCAGAGAAATCACGACCAGACTAAAGAAACTTAGGTTTTAGATCTAAGAGTAATTAAATACATTCTTTCTCTCTTCTCCTTGTTCCTTTTGTTTTGTTCTCATGGAAACCACAATTTATGAGGAAATGCTGAATTTGTTTTCTGTGAGCATACGTTTGTGCTATCTTAATGAAGTGATACAGAGGAAAAAATAGTGTTCAGAAAGTGGATTGGGTCAATTGCAAATTGTGAGGGTAATATTGAATTGTTTATGGTTTGATGAATGTGTTTAACATTTTCCATGACTTGGTATTCTGTTTTTCAGTTACTTCCCATTTTATTCCATGGAAGTATTTATATACTTTTGCTTACATCACATTATTTTATATCAAATTCAATTATAGGCACCTTTAAAAACACACACTCCCAAAAGAGCCCTGTAATGAAAAAATCAACCATAATTTTAATAATGTTACATTACTAAATGCTATTAAAATAAGTCCCAAGCATACGCACTTTTGTTTGTAATATATTACTTTAAAATATGAACCCACAACATACAATACTAATTGAATTTTATATTTGTATATTGCTTTAACCTTTTAAACTTGTTTTCTGTCTATCACTTAAATACATCCTCCAAAACCGGTACAAAAAAACAAAATGATTTTATTAATGTTTTGGGGGTTATTTATGCCTGATGACTAATGACTGAGGCTACTTTTTAATTGTCATATTGATATTTCAGCAACCTGGCCAGATTTAGATTTTTCATGATCGCCATATTAAAGCAAATCTGCCAGATTATGAAAATGTCTCCATAAACAAAGGGAAAATCTAACATGCTTATTATTATTATTTTTAGTAAATGGCATATTAAAGACATAGTGAAGTTTGAAACTCCAGAAGATCTGTTGATTTCTAAGGTGGACAGCATGCTGATCAAAGGAAAGAAATATTCAAGATTTAGATTGGGTATATGGTGGTAAGCGGTCGGTTTTAATCATTTTCAGAAGTGGGGGACGCCATTTAGAGTTGCTGAGGCACAAACTTATAATTCAAAAGTTGGCACTTTGGATACCGTCGCACAGACGACATTGCTATAATTCAAATACTTCACAACTAAGGAATGTGTGTCTGGAAATTTCCTTCTGGAGTGAATTGTACCTTGTGCTGATAACGGCGGCGCTGAGAGTTACATTATGCCCCCTAATTTCCCTTGCTCCGTGGCTCGACGTCATGCATTCAGACAGCTGGAGCCTCCTTTCCCAAGACCTTCTGAAAGCATCCATCTTTCACTTCTCTGTACACCTGCTGACAGTTTCTTAAATGGATCAACGCTTTTCTTACCACTCTACGGAGCTGATGACAGTTTTCTAGAGGGTATGAAAAATATCCCA
The DNA here is from genome assembly GCA_026826555.1 of Tolypeutes matacus. Lineage (NCBI taxonomy): Eukaryota > Metazoa > Chordata > Mammalia > Cingulata > Chlamyphoridae > Tolypeutes > Tolypeutes matacus. The sequence goes on from JAKSZT010054583.1 coordinate 2,452,375, forward strand.
GCCTTGAAGTTGTTTACACCAATATTCACAGTTGATAAATTGGGCTGTCATTCTGATCCCACCGTGGAGGGCAGAAAGGGGATTTAGTGGTGGTGTTGATCACGGCAATACAAAGTACAAACTGATCCTACATCTATTACCAGATTTCGGCTTTTGCCACCATCTGTTGTTCTCCATCTCTGCTGAAGGCAGGAAAAAAAGAGGCCTGGCCTTCCTCAACAGGAATGATGGGTGTTATAATACTGAGGATAGAGTATCTGGAAAATAAAGGCAGTTAAATCATGAACTAGACAACTGAGAGAGTTTATGGACCCACCTTACACGAAAGAGTTTTAAATAGAGCTGGAAACTCTCCTGTCTGGGGACTAATTTACCAAACATTCTTGTGTGAAGACTGGGGAAAAAACAAAATGGCCTCCCAATGGGTGTTTCAGGATTTTGGTTCTTTGTTGGATTCATTTCCAACAGACTGATATGTATGGATATGCAGGCTAGATGACAGAATTTGAAATATATATAATGCCATAGTTAAGAATGATTATTATTTTTCTAATTTGGTCTCTATATCCCTGGTTCCCAGCTGATGGTGCACGTCAGATTTGTCTGGGTAATATTTACAAACTGTAAAGCCTGGTCTTCTTAACTTCAGTCCTGCTGACCTAGAAGCTTGGGCCTGACGTGGGAGAGAACAAGCCTTACAAGGTTTGGGCGTGGGATTTGGTGCTGTACTGTTGATCAAGAGCCCTTGCCTTAGATAGGACAGTGTTTCCCATAATCTCAGCGCGTCGGGATCAACAAGAGCTGTTTCAAAAATTCAAATGTCCAGGCCCACTCCAGCCTTAAGCAATCAGAACCTTGAGAGGTGGTGGTGAAGGGAGCAGGACCTAGATATTTGTATTTTGGAAACCCCCCTCAGTGATTCTGATGTCCTGTAAGGTTTTGGGACTCCTGCCCTACATAATGAAAGAAATAGATGGAATGAAAAACAGATTTTTAATGCTTTGATGAAAAGGCCGCTTGGTACTGAAGGAGAAATTCACGGAGGGTTCAAAACTGAGAACTGCTGAAGGTTGTTTTCATTAGAACAGTATTCTGCTTACAAAATCAGTTTATTAAAGTTGGGGGGCGGGGATCTCCCTTCCCTCCTCTTTTTTTTTTTTTTTTTTTTTTTTTTTGGCCAATATCAAATGTTTATAGTGTTAATAGTGGCAGCTGGAAGCTCATAAATAAATATTCCTGGATCCTAGGGTAATAAAGGTCAGAAATGGTCCTTAATTCAGAAGTTCTTTTAAGGTATGCAGCTCCTAGAATAAGGAAAATGGAATTGATGAAAACTGGCTTATCCAACCTGTGAACTGTTGTATGGGTGAAAAGGGGGAAATATTGACGTAAGCGTTAAGGAAGATGATACAGTGTATTGGCTATTTAAATGCACAGGCAATTGCCTGAGCCTGGTAGCTGCTCTCTTGGGGGTGGAGCGAGGACTGGCAGGTGGGGAAGGGGTGGGGGTGGGGGAAAGGAAGCTGCGAGTTGGGAGGAAACTAAGGGCTAGAAATCAATCTGTGGTTTGATGAGGGTTGAGGAAAATAGGTATATACGGACAAGGTGACTCTGTTGCACCCAGGCTTTGTCAGCCTGTTGGAGTGATTTTGTAGGCCCCTTCTCATTTCCCACTTTTCAAAGAGTGGTAATCCAATAAGAGCATTAACATGAGAACGTAAAACTTTCCTTTTAGAGCAGGGCTTCTTAAACAGTGGTTAAGATTTCAGGGGGTCCGTGAGCTTTAATTGAAAATTTTTAAAAAATGTTATTCTTGTGGGGATGTGTTGGTGCGGGTGTGATACATTTATTAAATAATACACGGTATAGTGTGGACTTAGTATGATTTCTATTTTTATGTAGCATGTTGTGAGTGCGGTGGATAACTGCCTGCAAAAAAGTTGGTGAGGATGGCGGAGATGGTTTTATGATGCCGTGGGAAAACTCGAATTTCTAAATGTTTGCTGAAAATGACCGTTTGAACAGATGTTGAACTGTGTTAGGTTATCAGGTATTGAAATTATGGGACAGTTGTAAAACCTAATTTTGAATGATCCTAAAATTTAATTTAAAGGCATGCCAGTGTTGTGTGTCATAAAACTATCTGCCACTACATTCTGAGAAGCGGTCTGTGGTTTTCACCTGACTGGCAAAGGGGTCCATGGAACAAAAAAGGTTAAGAACCCCTGCTTTAGAGGATATCCAAACATGGATTATTTGGTTACAGAAATCTCCTCTGAAATGGAAAACTGGCAGAAAAGGCGCCTGACTCTTCTCTTATTAATTAAATCATCTTTATCAGAGGCTGCCCACTCATCTCAGAACTAGAGTTTCAGAAGGAGTTCAATCTTCGGCGGTGATTGGAAAGGAAGTAACTGAAACCGCTTTTCCAAATGGCAAGGATCAAACCATCTGGAAGCTATAGACTGCAGTATCAGAAGGTCTTGGAACCCTGCGCTCGAGCCTGAAAGTCTCTTTTAGGTGTTGCCAGTGACTGGGGAGATAAGAGGTGACAGGCGGTAGACAGTAGCGAGGGCCAGGACTGTTTTCTTTCTGGAACACAGCCCTAATTTGGCCTACACGGCCCACCCTCTTCCCTTATTTTCTAAATCACGGCTGTTTGTTTTTAATGCTGCCAATTTTCAAATGTAGGATCCTAAAAGAACAAGGACAGTTCTGTTCGAATGCGTGCTATTACTATTAAGTAACTCAAAACTTTAATTATTTTCACCACCAGCCCCAACCTTGTGCTTTAAAAAGCATTCAATTTAATGAGATTTCTTAGGAAAGAATCTAGCAAGTTCAGAGAAACTTTGTGGATGTTTTAATACCATAGTAGAACAAAAAAACCTTTGCTAACGGAACCCAGACTTTATTGTAGTGAGCATTTTTCAAAGTCAATATGTAAAATTAACAATTATCACTATCACATTAATAAAGCCCATTTAGCTAGTATTTAAATTTTCTCATAGGCAATGTGTATGGCCTTATGGCAAAGGACGTGAATTTGGAATCACATGGATTTTTTAAAAAATTATTGAAGTTGATCCCTCATACGTAAATATACATAAACAATAAGTGTATAGTAATAGTTGTGAACTTACAAAACAAACATGCATAACAACATACAGGGCTCTCATACCTCACCCTACCACCAATACCTTGCATTGCCGTGAAACATTTTTAACTAATAATGAAAGAGCATCCTCAAAATGTTACTACTATTACTATTTTTTTATTATGACAATGCTAGTCAACCTAGTAGTATTTGAAGAAATATTTGAACAAGCCACTAAGTTTTCAAGGTACTGGAACATTAATTGGAAGATCCAATCATTTTCCACAGTTTTGTTACCTCCCATCCCGAGGAAAAAAAACATTCGATTCTACGACCCAGCCTAAATTAATAGCCCGCAGCATAATAGTCTGATGAATAATGGGATCTAAGTGATAAATAAATGTCAGAAGGAACCTAACAATCATGACTTACAAGCAATAATCTGATTTAGAAAAATATTAAATTAGGGCCTGAATGGAAAGTGGTACTTGGTTCCATTAAAGCGGCCAGCCTGCCTGCTCCTAATGGCATTGGTGGGCCAGGACTGCTGGTTTCTGCTGTGGCAGCAGGGTGATTGATGGCACTGCTCATGCAAGCCTAGGAACCAGCTTATTATTACAGCAGCCCTGAGGTTTGTCGCTGGGCTGTGCAAACAAATGATCGGCATCATGTGGGGACGACAGTAAGTGGAAAGGGCCTCAGTGGAAAACGCCGTTTGTGAAACAAGCTTTTCAGCCCCAAATTTAGCTACCGGGAGTGTAAAAACAAAGGTCTTTGCAAAAGAGACAGTGAGCAAAGCATGATGGATAATCTCGACCATGCACATAATTGCTTCCAGGTGTCTGGCCACTTTATTACTCTGGGGAGTTATGCTACCACCCTGACAATGTTTTCTTTCTCAAACACGATCTCCTCAGAAGGCTGGTGCCAGCCATAACTGTTACCTATATCACTCTAGGTTTGACTTGGTTATGGCCCGGTCTCCAGACAACTGCCACATTAGGGAGATTTAATAAGGTGCTCATATAAAACGCAGTTTAGGGAAACCCCATGAAAAGTCAGCTGAGTGCTGGAAGTTTGTTTTCTCCATCTGGGTTATGTTGTCAACTGCTAGAGCTATTGATAATTTTTGCAATGCAGTTTTTTTTTCATTCCCCCCTCTGCATGAAATTCTTAGATAGCATACAATAGCTTTCTTTTTATTTGACTTGATTGGATTTCCAGTGCCATCTCCAAAGATTTTTAATTTCTATACTTTAGTGTTTATTGATTTTGTTCAGATGCAAACAGAGTAAAAATATGGTGTGTTCTTGCCTGAGTGTCAACACCTAGAAGCAAGAAAGCTGAAGCAGTTTTCTTAACCACCTGCTTTTCCAGGCTAGAAAAAAATAATTGCTAAGGTTTAAAAATAATACATTCCATTTCATTTCTAAAAGGCTTGTCCAAAGAATAATCAATACACCTTCTTATGTCCTTTTAATTCCTTGATAGAGGCAGATTTAAGAGTTCTTGATAAGTCAACATCTGGTTTTAAAAATTGCTATAATAAGACCAAAACTTTCAAAATGAAAATAAATACTATGGATATTTTATAGCCATTCACAATTTTTCTCTCCTAAGGTCTCTAGAATCAATGGAGAGGGAAGGAATATTTTATTTTAAAAGTCAGAAATAAATGACAGGTTTTGATTAAAATAGCATAGTATGTAAGATAAATAAGTACAATAATTCGCCTAATGTGACTTACCTTTTAGTAGTATTTGACTTAGCTCATCTTCAAAAGAAATATAAAGGGGGTGGATGTGGCTCAAATGGTTGGGCATCCATCTCTCATATGGAGGGATCTGTGTACGATCCCCGGGACCTCCCGGTAAAATAAAGAAAAATATAGAAGGTGCGCCATCAGGCCCCACCAGAGGGTGAGCCCCCAGGCCCTGCATGTGGGCTTGCCAAGCCCCGCTGAGCCACACAGCAAGATGATGACCTAACAGGAGAGTGACACAAAGGGAGAGCCAAGATGAGACACACTGAAAAACCAGGAACTAAGGTGGCTCAGATGGCAGGATGCCTCTCTCCCACATCAGATATTCTGAGGATCGAATCCCGGTGAAGACAGGAGGAGAAGGATGAGAAGAGAGTGCAGGAAACAGACACAGAGAATTGCCTAATGAATGGACACAAAAACAGCAAAAACGGGGAGGGGGGTGGTTAAAAATGGATAAAAGTAAAATAAATAAATAAATAGATCTTAAAAAAAAAGAAATATAAATGTAAGACATTGCTTTGTATGCCTATAAGGGCATTTTATACTCTTACTTTCAACTCTCATAAGGAAAATGCTACCAAAACTATGGGAATAATTTTATTTTTATCTTTATTGAAAATTCCCCATTATTCTACTATTTAAAAAATAACTGACCATCCTCGCCTTCAGAAACATCCTTTCATTCTGTACACGGGCTGGCCTTGAAAACAGGCGGCTCCTGCCCTGGGGCAGACGAGGCCATCACACTTCATGACACCTCCTGTTGTATCATTAATCATCCTTTTTTTTTTCACATATATTTGTGTCCCTCTTCTTTTTTTAAAAAACCCTTTCTAGTGTATTTGCAATTCAGGAAAGCACTTAAAGATTGAAGCTTGTGCGTAAAAATTCAAATTTCTTTTTACTCACGTAGCTCAATCAAATTTTACACTAAAAATGACTGGTGCCGAAATACAGACCCAATCCCCAAGGATGCACTGAAGCGTCACTTTTGCCCTGAGAGAGGTCCAGATGCATCAGCACCCTTGCAGGGAAGACACAGAGGAAAACAAGATGGTTATTAAAAAATAGAATGGCATAAGAATTGCAATGAATTTTAATAAACTCGTCTTCCTGCAATTTAAGTCCATTTCTTCTATAAGAGTGCATATAAAAATGGTCTTTCCTCCTAATAAAAAAAATAACAATGACCTTTCACTGTTCAAGTGTACCAGACAAAAACCTTTTTATTTTGCATGAAGCAATTTAAATGGGAACTCGGAATGAACCATACTGCAAGGTGTTTACAACGGCAAAAATTTGAATGATTCATCTAAATTCATTTTGTATTCTCCATGACTGGAGTGGCATATCTAGGAAACAGAATCGTTTGCAAATGGGTTTTTCTTAGAAGTCTGGCTGATGCTACTCCTTCAAGGACACTGTCCCTGCTACCTGCTTTTGGGAATGCTGCCCTCATTTACTTTGAGAGCTGTCCTTGCTCTCAAAGTCTCTCTTCCTCTGTAGCCAATTTGACTCTCCCCTTTCTCTTGAATCCACTGTTTCCTGAGCACCTCTTCCCCCTTTTCCTAAGGACCCTAAGGAACACCTTGTGAGTAACAACCTCTGGCTCCTTTCCTGGAGGCTCCTGGAGCCTCTGTGAAAATGACTCCCCTGGAACCCTGGAAACACCTGAGTTAGCAGGTGAGCACCGCATAGAACCTTCCTCTGAGAACCTTACTACATAGAAATGCCAATCTCTGGAAAGCTTACGAAGGAGCAGTAAGTGCTTCTGGAGGGAGAGAGCCAATAAGAAGAAAGTGTCCTCTTTATCCAGGGCTCTGGAAGAGTTTTCGGCAAAAAACCATGTCATGCGGTCGTTATTTTTCTTTTAAATGTGCCAATCATTCTAGAACAAGACTGTCAGAAAACAGGTGAGAAAAGTGAAAGCTTTACTGCTAGTAGCAGAAGGGTCATTCTGAAAGTGAGACCTGCCCCTGCCGTCAGCAGAGGTTTTATAGGTTACACATGTATTTTGGGTGGTCACAAGGAAAGGGGCACAAGAAACAGGAATGTGAACGGGGGAGTGAGGCAGAGAGAGCTGGACAGTGTTCCGTCTTCAGAGACAGATCACTGAGGCTAAGCAAGCCCAGGGAAAATACATTCTGTCGTCATTGGTTGATCAAGAAAACGGCCATTTGGGCTTGAGGCTTATGGTTCTTTGATACCCAAGGGCTACAGAGAGATCTTATGCTGTTACCATGGCACTGATTACTGCCCTCTATAACTGGACGAGTCTTCCACATGAAGCCGTGTGGTTTCACAACCAGGGAGGATGGGTAGCAGTGGGTTCAAGCCTACATATGCCTCCATTGTCTATCTCTGAGACTCGGCTCTTGGTGTTTTCTCTACCTCAAATGCCCTCCGCCAGCTCCACCCACCCAAACCGCAATCTTATGTGGCTTATCTCAAAAGACATCTCCTCTGAACTTTCTCTGATGCCTCTTCCAGGACTGATGTCTCCTTTTGAAATCCATCAGGGTTTTTGGTAACTCTGTTAATACAATGACCTGCTGTACCTCTCTATTGCAGTTATTTGTGTATTCATCCTATTCCTCCTATTAGATTTGCAATCACTTAGCAGGGGGAAAATTCATATGTGCCAGACAGCATGTTGCTGTGTACTATTTGTGTCTAATCTCATTTAACAAAAATCTCTCTAATCTTGGCATTATCGTCTTTATTTTTAAAATGGAGAAACTGAGACTCAGAGGGTTTGAGGCACTAGACCAGGTACTGTGTTTATAAGTGGCAGAGATTTGGACTTGGGTGTGTGTGGCTGCAAAGCCCATGTCTTTCCCACTGCCTTATGCCGACACGCTTAGGGCAGGGACTGGAATGGATTTACTTTCCAACCTCTTCTGGGACTGTTATATATTTGCTAATTTAATTAGTTATTTTGACCAGTCACTGGCATTTGGGTTTATAAATACTGTATTCTGAAGTGGTTGGAGATGGCATTAAAGAAAGAGTAGTGTTTCGTATTAGACTTCATGGTTAATTGATTTTACGTCATTTTACCAACCCAGTTCTAATGAGAGGGTAAAATGAAAGGGGGAAGGATTTGCTTGACCAAACGTCCTTAATAGAACCTATTAATAAAGAAAACCATACTTTGATTTTAATATATATCATTTTCCATTTTTATATGGATGGATTAAAATGTTTCGGGGCTATTTAGTTTATTTAAAATATCCATAGTAAATGAGAGGCACGGTCTTCTCATTATCTTGATCTCATTACAGAAGCAGAGTTTGAGCTCCGGGTCCGCCTGAGAGCAGAGAAAAGTATGTACATTAGGTCTAGAGACACTGTTTCTGGGACAAGGATCATTTTAAGAGCCTTTTAATGAATGTCCCTGAAATTGTCTTGTGGTTCATTTCGGAGAAACCTAAGCCAGATCAAAACAAAAGTCTCAGGATTAGAGGTGTCTCAGGTAACCGAGAGATGCGGGCCTCTCTATCTGCAGGTGGAGTACCTGAGCTTAAAAGCAAGCAAGGCAGCAGGTAGGCATGGGCCAGTGCCCTAACTAGCTGACCACATTAGTCAGGTCTGGGAGAGGAGCTGTGTGGCTTTTTTTTTGTTTTCTTACAAGGGCATATTTAATACTCTTTTATAAATTATTGATCAGCAAAGCAGGCAAATATTTACTAAGGATATAAAAGATAGAAAAACACAATTAAACAGCATTTATACAGATAATTAGATATATTTAAGATTTTTAAAAATTTATTTATTTTTTATTGTGGGTAAAAATCAAAATTTTCACAATACATACCAATATTTGTAAAATGATACATAAATATACATGCATATATGTGCATTTGCTTACAAAAATGTTATTTATATATATATATAAATATATTTTAAGAGGTGCTTAGATTACCTAAAATATTACACGGAACCCACTGGGATACCCATGTTGCCCACCTCCCACACCGAGGAAAGTGAGCAGTCTCTGAGAACCATTGTCTGAAAGATAGGTTAACAAGGGAGAGTAAGAGAAGAGCAGGCTTTGAGCCATCACCCATATGGACATAATCTATAGTAAAGGGATAGAGTGTGGTTGCACCCTGTGGCTTTTACAACCAGGGAGAATGGGTAGCAATGGAGTCAAGCCTACAAATGCCTCCAGAACAGATACTGAGTTTCTCTGACACACACTTAATCCCTACTACCCAGCAATTTTCTTGGCACATTGTGGGTGCTCAAAAGTTATTTGTTGAAAGAATGGCTTTTAGAAGCTGCCACGGAACTCTGCTTTTGCCAAGACCCAAATTACATGATATAATAGATTGATTAAAAGAGGAGACCAAGGGGCTCATTATTTATGAACCCTTGTGAGATATTCTCAGAATTTTTCTGAATTAGGAGAGCATTGAAGGCTGATGGATGGTGATTTCCACAATAGAAGCTAAAATGGAGATTAGGGTTTCTTTTCCTCTAATCTCATTATTGCCCCACGTAGGTACAGCCTGAGGAAATGTGAGTAACATGCTAATATATTTGTGTTGAGTTTTACACAGTAGGAGAGGGCTCCCAGGGTAATAAGATGAGTGTTCTTGGAAATGGCTTTGTCATTTTCAGGTTAAGTCAGACATCACTTAGTAAAAAAAAAAAAAAAGAAAAAAGAAAAAAAGAAAAAAAATTCATGAGAGTTAATGTAATTTATAAAAATCCCAGGAGAAGCTATTTCCAAATTTGGTTTACAACCACAGTAAGACAATATAGGTGGCAAAGGGTTTGAAGATACAAAATTATTTAATTCAGCCCTAATTTTACCCCCAGTTTAATTTACCATCTATAGCCTGGTATAACACTTCTAAGACTGCTGACTTTGAATTCCATTCTGATCTTGCAAACCTTTTTAAAAACCTCATTTCCTTAAAAGGACTAAGAAACCTAGTTTTAGTCCCTCACAGAGGAATTTGTGCAGGAAACGAGAAGGTAACAAGGTTAGTTATTTGATGCAAATTCCTGCTGTGTGCAGCGTCATTGACTAAATTGCAGATAAGGCTCCAAAGACAGTTTACTTAAAACAGGTAGATGAGGTTTCTGTTGATCCTAGAGAACAAATAAAATCTTTTGCGTTTCAGAATTCCTAGAAGATGGTTCTGCTTTTCCTACTGAGACGTGATGTAAAAATTCATGGTGAAAGGCAGATGTTCTTAATTAGCACCTAGAAATATAGCTGATAGCATATAAGCCTATACATTTGGTAGTAAGTCCTTAAATGAATTTAATAAGCAAAGGAATATTTTGAAGGAGGAGGAGTAGAGGGCCTGAAAAAATGGAAGTCTGTTAGACTGAGAAATGACCCCAATTGTCACTGATGAATAAGGTGCTTGTATTCAGGGAGGTGACATTTATTCAGAGGAGAAAAGCAAAAAGAACAAATCTCAAACTGGAGACATGGTTTCCTCGGTTCATAAGTCCTGAGGCAGCAGCCAGCACCCAGGGCTTGGTGGTATCTTGTGCAGCTGGATTGCTAGAAGATGTCACCACATTGCACTCGGAAATGGAGTGATATTTTCACATTGTTAAGTAAACACGAGAGTCCAAGGTCCCTGACCAGATGGTCACAGAATTCTCCTCCATGTGGCTTTGGTTCATTAGGGCCATCCATTTTCCTGCTGTTTAAAAACATAACAAGGCCAAGCTTGTAAAATGGTTAAGACATCTACCAAGCCCAGCCAAACAGCTTAAGTTATGAGCAAACAAAGTCAAAATTAGGAAGACAAAGCCAGGCTTCAGTATAATGCCAGGTTAGGCATAGCAAGAGACAAGAGTGGCAATAAGATCAAAAATGGAAAAATAAGATCCCAGTTGGGAGTGGAGAAAGGCAGGAGAGAGAATCAAAGGGCAGGATGTCAGTAAAGCCCCACTGAGGACTTACTTCTCTCTTTTTTGAAGAGAAGCTGAATGTGCTTTCTACGATAAGATAATAGTACTGTTACTGTGTCTTTACATCAAACCCAAATATTGAGGAACTTTAGTTCCACTAAAATATCAACAATTAGGAGAACTAAATGTTTTCTTAAAATATTTTATTTTTAAGTGTTTTTCATTCAATAAACATTTCTTTAGAATCTAAAATGTAACCCTGTAAAAGCAGGGCCTTTGTTTCATTTACCATTGTATTTGTTCCCAGTACATAGGACAGTGCTCAGGAAATGTTTATTGTGGAAGTGAAATATGAGTGAATCTCTCCTGTACCAAACAGCATGCTAGATGTTATGGAGACACAAAGCTCCAGACTTCAAGGAATTTATTAAGGGATTTTGGGCATATTCATAAATAGCTACACACAAGGAGAACATACAGACGAGTTTTCAGTGAGGATGGTATCTGCCTGGTGGGTGGGAGCGGGAGCTGATTAGGGAAGACTCTGTATGGTCCTTTATATTCAATCTAAGTTCTCTAGGATGGGGTGGGGAAGGAGGAAAAGGCATTCCAGGCCAAGTAAAATATGTGAATGGAGGCATGGGTGTGGGAAACTGTAGGTGCTCTGAGGGGGAGTAGTTTATTTCAGCTAGTGAAAGGTACTGTGGTGGTGGGTCATGACATGTAAGTGGGGAATGTGGAGCAGGGTGAATTGGTTGAGGCTTTTGAATACCACAGAAAGCAGTCTGGGCTTTATTCTGTAGGAATTCTGGAAAGGTATTGCAGGTTTTGGAAGAGGGAGAAATATGGTGAGGGTTATACTTTAGGAAGATGCATTTGGCACAGGATAGGCGTTGGTTCAGAGGAAGATGAAGATACAGGCAAGTAGAGAGCTTTGCATGGGTCTCAGGCAAAGGGCCATGAGCATTCTTTTTTTAACTTTATATTTTTAAAACAGTTCAAACTTAAAGGACAGTTACAAAAATATTCAATACCCTGTACAGAGAACTCCAACATACCACTATCCCCCCAGATACTCAGATCCGCCAATTTAAAATTTTGCCTCATTTGCTATATCCATCTATCTATCAATCACTCCATCTGTCTATCTATTTATCAATCCATTTTCTGAACATGAGTGTATGTTATACATCATGCTCCTTGAATACTTAAGATGCCATGTATATTTCCCAAGAACAAAATACTCAGTTATGTTTATAATCTTAAGTGCAGTCATCAAGTTCAAGAAATTTTAACATTGATATAAGACTTACAGTTGATATTCTAATTTTTAAAAATATGTCCTAATATTGAGCTTTTTCTCCTCCCTTATTAGATCTCATTCAGTGTCACATGCTGCATGTAATTGTCATTGCCACTTTAGTTGCTCTTTTTTTTTTAATTGTGAGAATATATATATCTGTAGATACAGATATATATATCTCACAAATCTCCCCATCTCAACCACTTCCAAGCATACCATTCCGTGGGATTAGTCACATTCACAATGTTGTGGTACACTCTCCTTCCATTACTAAAACTCCCCATCTCCCAAACAGAAACACTGCACCCAATATGCATTACCTCCCCATTCCCTCTGATTCCAATCACTGGCATCCTATACTCTACTTTTGTCTCTAAGAGCTTGCATCCTCTCTGATATTTTCTTTGTAGTTACCATGGGGCTTAAGTTTAACATTCTAAATCTATAACCATCTCATTTGCTTTGATACCAACTGTATTAGTCAGGGTTCTCTAGGGAACAGAATCAACAGAAGATATCTGTAAATAGTATGAGATTTTATAAGATTCTCTCAGGTGACCGTGGGCGTGCACAAATCCAGGTTCCGCAGGCAGGCTGCAAACCAGGGGCTCTGATGACAGTCCAGTGAAGGTCCTTGATGAGTTCCTGGGAGACATCAGCTGTCCAAAGATTTTTGGCTGGGAAATTCTCTGAATGCTGAAATCACTTCTGCTTTTAAGGCATTCAACTGATTGGATAAAACATCACTCACTGCTGATGGCAATCTCCCTGGCTTATCGTAGATGTAATCAGCCATCCATGCAGTACACCCATTGATGACTAAAGCCCGTAAATATTCTTGTATTACAATTATCCCAGAGCTTGCTTGACCAAACAACTGGGCACAATTACCTGGCCTAAAGAATTCTCTTTATCTTTGTGTCACACTTTATCTTTGTTGACTCATTAGCCTAACCATCACACCAGCTTAACTTAAATAGTATATAAAAACTATGTTCCTATACCCTTCTCTCCCCCCATCTTTATGCAGTTCTTGTCATAAATTACATGTTTTTACATTATGAGTCCTAAACCATTGATTTATCATTACATTTTATGCATTTGCCTTTGTGATCCCATAAAAAGTAAAAAGTGGAGTTACAGATCAAAAGTACAATAGTGGAAAGTGGATGTGATTCAAGTGGTTGGGCTCCCGTTTACCATACGGGAGGCCCCGGGTTTGATTCCTGGGGCCTGCTGGTGAAGGCAAGCCGGCTGTGCGGCGCTGTGAGCTGACCGCCTGCACGGCGTGGGGACCTGATGCAGCAAGATGTCCCAACAAAGGGAGACAGACAGACACAGAAAAATGCACAGCAAATGGACACAGTGAGCACAAGCAGCAAGTGGGTTGGGGGGTGGGGTGGGGATAAATAAATAAATAAAATAAATCTTTAAAAAAAAAAACAAAAAAAGTACAATAGTGCTGGCATTTATATTTACCCATGCTGTTATCCTTACTGGAGATCTCTATTTCTCCAGGTGGTTTCAATCTATTGTCTATTGTCCTTTCCTTTCAACCTGGGGAACTCTCTTTAGCATCTCTTGTAGTACTGGTCTAGAGGTGACTGATTCCCTCATCTTTTGTTTAATGTCATAATGTCTTCCTCATTTATGAAAGACAATTTTACTGCTTCTCTCTTGCAGTTTTCAGAATTCTCTTTATCTTTGGCATTTTACAGTTTGATTATAAAATATTGTGGTGTGGGTCTATTTGGGTTTATCCTTTTGGGAATTTGTCGAGCATCTTGGATGAATATATTCTTGTCTTTTGTTAAATTTGGGAAGTTTTCAGCCGTCATTTCTTTGAATATTCTCTCTGCTCCTTTCTCTTTTCTCCTTCTGATACTCCTACAATACAAAAATTGGAATGCTTGATGGTGTCCCACAAATTCCTCAGGCTCTGCTCAGTTTTTTCAGGGAAAAAAAACACCTTTCTCAGTCTTTGCAGATTGACCCAGGTGAGTGGTCTTCTTCAGAGTTTATCCATATGATAAATTTAGAGAATAGCTTGAGACTAAAGCATAGGGGCCTCCCTGATCCTTTCTACAAGTGTCTTGTCTTGGGCATCGTCTCTGGCCCTAAGAATTCCCCTGTTTACACAGATATGAACATCCCCTCTCCCCCAGGAAACAGTTTCTTCACAGTCCTGGACACTGCACTGTATGTCCTACAGCCAGCAATCCCTTGCCTTAGGGATCCACAACCTGACTGCTCTTGCACAATATTCTATAGGAAAGTTCCATGAGCTGCCTTCTACATGCAGGGCAAGTTCTGGCACAGCGAGCCTGTCATCAATGCCCTGCTTCAGTCCCTCAGGCTGCCACAGAGAGATTGGCCTGTCATACATGCTCCCAATATGTACACAAAGGTGTATGCTCCTCTGGAACTGGGACCAGGTACCCACACTGGGAATGTGGGTCATCTCTGCACTGAGCCAGTGAAGGGATGAGAGAAGGGTCGTCCAGGACACGATGAAGTTTTCCTATCTCTTTTAAGGTGCATTTCTCTTGCTTTGGCATGCGCCTTGTTACTGCAATCCTTTTACTGTTTTCTGGAGCTTTGAGAACGATGTTTCTGCCAGTTCTTGCTGGTTGTTCAAAGCTTCTGTGGGCAACTGGGGTCTTTAAGCTTCTCACTCTGCCATCTTGATCAACATGGAGCTGGGGCCATAACTATATGAACCAGGGTGGTATCAATGAGGGTGAAACAAGGAGGTGAATGTGAGAAATATCTAGGTACAAGTTTTTGACTTAGGGTTGGGTGTATGCGACTGAAGCCTGGGAGAGAAATCAAGGTAAGAAAAAGATTTGGAAGCCAGTTAGTAGAAGCTGTAAAATTGAACCAGAAGCCAAATGAGAGAGGGTATAATGAATGGAAAAAAGGAAAAAAGAAAGATCCTTTAGGAACATCTCAATTTAAGAAGAAGGGTAAAAAAACAGAGCTGGAGAAAAATGTAGAGAAGGGGTGGTCAGAGATGTAAGAGAACAAGGAGAGTGCATTATGGGAAACACGAGGAAGGATTTCAAGGATTGAGCACCCTACAGACAGTTTCTAATGTGGTAAGGAGTGTAGGATGTAAACTGAGAAAAAGGCTCCATCACCAAACAGATCATTAGAGAAACTCAAAGGGCAGTTTTTGTTGAGAGATGATATGATTGTCATATGTCATTAGTGATGAGCAATGAGAAAACTGAGATGGTAATTCAAGAAGTGTGGAGATTAAGAGCAGAGAGAAACTAGTTTCTTGCTGGGGCACTAAAGGAATGGGGAAAAAACGTTAAGACTAGAAGAGGTTTGTGCTGCTTGTTAGATGACTGGAAGGAGAGAGAAATGGAGAGGGGGGAGGCAAAGGAAAGGAAGGGTAAGGAAGGGAGAGAGTCTGTATTTCTATATATTTGATATTTGATGGCATAAAGTGCCTGAAAAGAAAAGGTCTTTACACTGAAATTCTGATTCCTATTTTCAAATTTAAAATATTCTGAAATCTCCTAAATCAGTATGTTAACAATGTAGAATGAAAGTTGCGGGTTAAAAGGACTTCACCATTTCAGTGTATTTAGGGGTGTGTGTGTGTGTGTGTGTATGAGAGAGAGAGAGAGATAGAAAAATGGAAAATGGATGGGGCATTTGGGACTATCCTGGAATCATTAGACATATTTCCTCTTTGTTTGATTCTTTCCAGTAGAGCCTGGAAAAGGGGTTCAGTAAATAAAGAGATGTCTGAGTGTCTGTTGAGTATGGAATGTTTACCTGAACTCTGCTTTTGCCAAGGCCCAAATTACGGTCTTGCAAAGATCATTTTTCCTATTATTTCCTTATCGTTTGTTGGCTGGAGTGTTCCCCGAGAGCCCCTAACCTCCCAGTTAGGAAATAGACCTAGACTTTTGGTTCCAAGTATAAAAAGTTACTGTTGAAGCTATTGCCATGACCTATTCATCTCTGTGAATGGCCCGATTAGAAGGGTTCCATCTAGTCATTTTGTACCTTCTGAGGGCTATTTCTACTTGTTTCTGAGCATGAGTTTAGACTGCTTTTGAAAATGGAAGCCAATGCCAAAATTACACGCATATTCATAAACTATAAACAAACACACAATTATGCATGCACAATCCGACACACTCGCCCTCTATAATAATAAAACTGAAACCAAAGGCACCACACAAAATATTTTTTTGCTTTGCTGGCAGAGGTTTTGGAAGGTTTTTTTATAATACTGGGCTCAATTTTCAGAGTTTATTACAAGTCCGCAATTAAAGACAGTCAAAAGAATTATTCTCAGATGTACTACTGCAGTACTATTTGCAACTTAAGTATGCAATATCTGAGGGCTCTGCTTGGCCTCCACAATGTAGTCCACAAAATAATTGTATGAAGCCCTAATCAAGTTTTCAACATATTCTGGGAAAAGTTCTGTTTGCTTTTTAGAATACAGAGACCTTTGCAATTTGTTCTCTTATTTGAACTGTATAAACAGCATCAAAATGCTTTTTTTCCTCATTCAAACAAACAATGACTTTGTAACTAAGAAGAAAATTAGTAACAGGTGAAAGTTTATTTTTAATTGTGTTGAGATCAAATTGCTGTTTAACTTACAGAGCAAGCTTTCCCCATGTCTCTTTTAATGTTTCAAAATTATTTATAAATTAAATGTACACAACCTCTAAACATGCTCAGAACATAAAAATGGCCTCTTTATTCTGTATTGCTAACAGAATGCAAAGATACTGCTTTGTTCTCATTTTTTTCTTCAGTATTTATTTTAAAACATCTTGTATTAAATTTGCATAGAGCTCTTGGATATTTTTACTTTGTACTTTATATAAGTCAAGTACTGTGCTTGGAATTATGTTTTCTGAAAAGTCCATACTGATGTTTGCTAATATTAGGTATGTTTTATATTTTACACATAGTTTTTCACATTCTATTTCATTGTATTAACTTGATTATATCTTTCGGGGACTTTTATTTGTAATTATCCCTTTTCCTTAGTGTAATTTACAGAGCTTACAATGACCAATCTAACAAGGGTTAAATTCTCCTTTCTCCCTTCCCTTCCTCTTTCTTTAAAATGTCTCAGAGTGTTTAGCACCTATAGAACGATCCAGCACAAATCTAGATCTAGTTTTATCCAATATGTCCCTGCTTCTACTATAAATTTCTATTGAAAAAAAAAAATCAAATGTTGAGTGATTTTATTAATAATAGCTTTGCAGGGTGAGACATTCTACCAAGTATTGGGGCTGGAGGGAAGACAAAGTTAAGCTCAACACAAAGAAGAATGCTTTAATGATCAAGAGCTCTTCAGACTGAGGAACCTCTGCCTTGGAAGGCAGAGAGCTCCAGTCACTGGGAGGGAACTTCCCTGGGGATGGAGGCGAATCTCAGGTGAGATTCTGCGGAAAATTGCCAAGACCTGGTTGAACTTGTTATTTAAAATGCTAAGAAGCTACCACTCTATGAGAATTGCAATCTTCAGAATAATTTCACAATGGATCCAACTGGAGTAATGTGGATTTTGAATATCAGGGTGTGATGTGGGTGGGTGGATAAGGTTGAGAAAGGGGAAATGGATTTATATGGCTATGAAAATGACTTTACTGAGAAAAAGAGAATTTTATTCTCTTTTGCTCCAAGATTGAGAGTTTTTGTTTTTTTTTTTGGTCTCTTTTTGAAGGCTTTTACTTGTAATACTGTAAAATACAGTATGCTTGGGAGTGGTTGAGATGAGGAAATTTGTGAGATATATAGATATCTTCCCACTAAATACTTTTAATACTTTTGTCTTTTCTAAGTAAAAATGAAGGTTGATTAGAATGTAATCTCCTTGTGAGCTGAGAGCTTTTCTTCTTCTCCTAGCCCTTGGCATTCAGCTGTGCTACTCTATAAAATTCTTGTGAATAGGAGAATTCCACAAATACTGCACATATTTAGCTCAATTCCACTTAAACAGTTTATTAGATATCAGTGAAATGTAGTAAATATGCTAGCATAAGACCCAGCCCTATAAATACAGTTTTTGCATCCAGGGGAATGGAGAGATACAAGGCTATATACTTTTACTTATCTTCTACTTTCGCCCTCATGTTCTCTTTCCTTCTTTCTACCGGCAAGCTGAATGATTGCTCAACCTGACATATGCTAAAGGGTAAATACAGACTAGGAAACAGGTTAGTTTTGCAAAGAAGTTTGAGAACAGAGGCTGCAGTGACTTCAAAGGGGAATCCAGCCCTAGGGAAACCTACAAGTTTCCTTCAGGACCGGAGATGGAGCAAATGTAGCCTTCTATCACCAGCGCAGTGCCCAACACATGGAAAGCACTCCATCCATGTTGATTTGACCAGTAAGTGGATGGAGCAAATTTTATCTTCACTCTCCCACCTACTTTTCTAAAGCCTTTCTCCCGCTTCCCTCTTCCAGTCTTCAGTATTGTTAATAATTCCTCATTTTCCAGACAGCCTTTATCCTCCCTCAGCCTCCAGCTAATCCAAGCCCCTCCCAGACCTCCCTTCTCCTATTCCAAATCAAAACGAGCATCCTCAAAGATTATTTTGATTAGTCCTTCTCTGGTGTGAATGCCAGGTTCCTTCGAGGTGTTTGCATTTTAAAGACAAGCTCATCAATCAAGTGATCATCTAACTAGTGGGAAAGTATTGGGGTGACAGTGTTGGAAAACAGTTATGAATTGGGTGCTCCTTGCCTGATCTTATTCTCCCACCCTTGCTCAGCCTTACCTTTTCCAAGGACTAAAGTTTATGGAATCAGCTTTGCCATGTGAGATTATTAACTGCTACTTTCGCTTTTGCAGAGACACTGCATTTCAGGTGCACCCCGCAGGAAAAGGAGTTGCTGCTTGGGAAGGGAGCGTATGTTGCCAGAGCGTAGAGCACGTATTTGAAATCCAGGCCTCCAAATGCGGGGCCCTCTTTCGAGTCTCTTGCAACATGGTTCTAAGCATATTCTCAGCACAGCTCCACTTACCCATTCTGCATAAAAACTACCCCAACCTTAATGGTGTAAAACAGAAACCATTTCACTATGTTCACAGATTCTGCAGGTGAGAATTCAGCTACAGCCAAGCACTACATGACTGGGGTCTCAGATGGCAAGATCCAAATGGCTGAAGGTGACTGAAAGGATTGGGGGTGGGATCATCTGCAGGTTCTTCCCTCACATGAGCTGGGATTTTGGCAGGCTGGGCTCAGCGGGGACTGTTTTCCAGGACCTACGCATCACCTCTCCATGTGACTCAGGATTCCCTTATCATAGAAGCTGGGTTCCAAGAGGGAATGTTCCTAGAGGGAGTGTGAAGAAAGTGGAGGACCCCAGAGAACCAGGGAGAAGCTGCATGGTTTTTCTCACTTTAGAAGTCATGAAGCACCACTCCTGCCACACTCTATTGGTTACAAGGGCGGCCAGCCCAGATCTAAGAGAGGAATTAGACTCCATCTCTTTTCGTGGGAGAGGGAAAGTCACTCTGCTGAAGAGCATGTGAGATGGGAGTTAATGATGTGGTCGTATTCAGAAAAAACAGTTTGCCACAAGCGCTTAACAATTATCCATTATCAGTGTAGTCCCAGCTTTACACAGTCTCTGGTCCTCTAAATGGAAGTTTAGTGACTTGCCTCGGGCCACAGCAAATGAGCAATCCAGCCGGGATTTCACCCTGGTCTAGTTGACTCCAAAGCCCATACTCCTTCCATTCTATGGCATTTTTATATTAGATTACATGGGGAGAGGGGAAAATTGTATCTACTAGAACTAATTTTCACTTGCTATGGTAATTAGAGAATTATAAAGGATTGTTTAAACTGAAATAAATACATATTCATGCTTGAGAAATGAGAAAGTTCCACACAATACAACTCATTTTCCTTTTTACTGTCGTGTGTGTGTGTGTGTGCACGCGCGTGTGTGTTTGTGTTGTGTAGACTGGAACGAGTTAAAAATATGATGTAAACATGAATGCAGACTTTCTAAATTTAGTTGGCTAGGCATTATTGGGGTACTCAAATGCTTTGGAAGAAAAAGAACAATAGCTTCACTTTTTTTGGAGTCACTGAACAGCAGATTATATAAAAATGTTAATATGTGGCAGATATGCTGTATTCTCTTACCAAAAAAATCAGGATTGTTTTTAACTACATTCCTCATTTCGAAGTTTTCCAATGCATCTCTCTACAGACTCTCTGACATTAATTAAAAACAACTTGTTGAAGCATTTGTGACGTATTAGATGGAATTTAAAGAGATTCTTTTTTCAAAGGAAAGAGTGTCAATGGCAAGTGTCTGTATGTTTGTACCTGTGTCTATATAATGCTGTGACATTGAGGTAGCTGAAAGAGCAGAAGATAAAATTTTTAAAAAGGAAATATACAAATGCGAAATTTCCACTTCGGGATTCTTGGGTGCCTGTATGTACGTGTATGTGGGAAGGGGAATGGGGCGGTAAAAGGGTAGCACTGCTGGGAGAAACATGCTGATTTTCCTGCGAGGAAAAATATTGCTTTAAAACTAGGTTTGATTTATGTAACTTGCATATATTTACTTTAGAGAACAAAGAGTAAATTATCAGGCCTCCGAATGACCAGTAAATTCCATGGACACAGATTCCACATAATAGTGTGGTGTTATACTTTTGAGATAAATGTGTTGATAATTCATAACTCCTAGGCAGTTGGAGTGGCAATTCTGAGGTGTTTTCAGAGAATGGAATCTCAATTCTGATAAATGTCGTTTTTGCTAATTGAGCGTTGGTGTCATTATTCACAGTTTTTTTTTTTTAAAGTTCCCCTTCTTGAGTTCCCATGGAATACTATTGCAAGCAACTGATGTATAGAATTGCTGGCAGAAAGCATTATGGTTATGGAATCTGGGAGGGAGTGTTGTTTTTCGAGGGATGACAGCTCAGAGACCAAGCAAGCACAAGAGCTGCAATGCCTCCTTTGGACTCCACCTTGAGCTTTCTCTAGAGGCATTATCTCCTCAGTAGATCCACAACACGTGGGGCAGGAAAGGGGCATGAAACCCTCCCAACGTCTGGGAATATGGCCTCTGGAATATCACCCAGGGAAAGAAGGGCACTGGAGTTCCCAGGACGAAGGTCTATATTACCATTCAACTAGAGAACAAAGGGGAGTGCTAACTAGGTGACATGCTGGGCCATCAGTACAACTTGAGACACTACCTTACTTTAACCAGACCCATGCTGCCTCTAGAATCCCCAGTTTGGACAGGATGCATTCCCAGAAATGGCCCTGCCACCTCTGAATGCCTGACAGTCACTGTCCTGGACATTATAATGAAAACAGCTATCATTTTCTGAGTAGCAGACATGTGCAAATTCCTTTCCCTATGTCATCTCATTTAGTCTTTATAATATTCAACAAGGCATGTGTTGTTTCCACTTTATAGTTGAGAAAAATGAGACCCAGAGGGAGTCAGTGATTTAATGGGGGTCACACAGCTCCTAAAAGCAGAGCCCTGGATTCCTACCCAGGTTGTCCAATTCTCAAGCCTTCTCTATCTCACTCCCTCTCTCCCTTTCCTCCTCTCCCTCTCCCCCACCCTCATTCTCTCTCCACTGAATCCTTTTGTTTTCCTCTCACAAGCATTGCACACAGGCCATTCTGGAATGCAGCAAATTGATGTGGCGGGACTGGTTTGATTCTGAATTTGCATCTGCCAACATCAGCTACTACCACAAAGGATGAGCCTAAAAACCATGGGCTGTGAAAGGGTTGTTGGACTATTATGTATCCAAAGAAATCCGCGCTATGGAAAAGTGCAGTTGTAATACATTTTTAAAAAGTTAACTTACATAGTGTCTTGGAGTTCTTTAAAAAAACTAGATGGACTGGGCACACATTCGATTAGTGAACATAGCTTATACCTCCCACATGCCACCTGAAGTCTTTGCCACCAGTTGTATATTTTGAGCCTTGCTGTTCTTTTATCACAGCACATCATTTTAGAGCTATTTATAAGTCTGAGTTCTGGTACACAATTGTACATATAACTCTTAGCAGGGGAGATAATTATGCCCTTTGACCTAAGAAAAAGGATTAAATGATTCAATTCACATTTAATCAATTTTATTTCATTCTGATGTAGAAATCCATTTCCTTCAGAATGAAATAAATGATTCAATCTTCCTCCAGGGAAAAGTTAAGGTAAATGCAGTTGCCACATAAAACCCAAATGGCTCAACGTAATATTACATATTTCTAAAAGTAGGCAGTTGAAGATGGAAATGAAACTTAATAATATTGCAAGCAGGCCTTGGGATTTTATTATAAGTTTATTGAGATCATAAATATGGAATTTACATGCCATATATATATTTCAATATTATACTTTGTTAAATTAGTTCAGCATTTAGTCATTAACTTGTCGGTGGTATGTTACTTGTAGTCCCTGTTGCATTACACACTCGACTTCAGAGACCCACAAAGTGAATTAAAAATCAATTTTTTACCTTCACAATACATTCAAAAGCAGAGTTTATATATATTCTCAGTGCTTTAACCATTTAAGAGCTTTTGGATGCTAAAGCACCTGTGAAGAATTAAATTTGTTCTCTAATCTGTGTGGTTGTGGGTATGTGTGTATGTTTGTAAAATTGAGGGTTTGACTTTGAAATTAAGCCAGAAATGACTATAATGACCCAGCTAATGATCTACAAAGAAATCAAATGACTTCCTCTCCTAAATTCTTGAATGAAACTTTCAGGATAGTCTATCACGTTCATTCACCAGGGAAGTCCATGTGTTGTCTGTATCTGAGCTGCCATTTTCCAAACGCCTGCTTGAACGAATCTCATGCCCAAAGCTCAGGAAGTTTGCCACTGATGTGCATTGGTGGGAGTGGATCTACGGAATTTTTCTCCCACCCTTTTTCCTCTATTTTGTTTCTGTGTCACCTCTTCCCCCACATCCCGGCTACATCTCTGTACTCTCCCCTATCCTTCCACAGGCATACCCACTATTCAAGAGTTAGGAGCTGGGCAGCCAACAGTATTCCTACTTTCCTTTTCCCAAAGCCAAGTCAAATAGGTTAGGACAGTGCATTTTCCCTTGCTTTGTCTATTCTTAGTCTACCTAAGAGTTGTCATGAATTTCTGATTGAGTGTCAGAAAGAGACTTCTCTGCTGATTCCGCAGGCCCCACAAGATTCTCAGAGAGCATCTTATTTATATTAAGTTACATTTAGTGTAAGCTAATCATCCATGAATTTAGGAAATAAAAATATGTTTTAAAAGAACTAGATTTGCAGTATTTATTAAAGCACATAATGCTCTGAAATCTCACTAAGCACCATTTCAGGGTTCAAGTCTACAGAAGCACCGACAGGCAGACACGAAATCTTCTTACTTTCTTTTTTGTTGTTTTTAAGCACAGTGAAGCTTCCCTCCCACCCTCAGGCCATCCTGGCCCCTCCCTAGAGGCATCTATGCTAAGTTTCTTTATATGTTTCCAGTTCTAGTCTATGCATATACAAGCAAATTCATAATATACGCTCACAGACACTCATTTTTCTCTTTTTATGCAGAAGAAAGCATGCTATATATACTATTCTGCACCTTGTTTTTCTCTTATCACTATAACTTGATTTTTAAAAACCAGACCTCTATACCTAGCTATTTAGGTTATTTCCAAACATTTGCACAAACAATACTGCAGTAAACCACCTTGTATGTAAGTCATGTTGTATACACTGAGTCTGTCTGTAAGGGAAATTCCTATAAGTGAGCTTGCTAGGTAAAATGGAATTAATTTTTTAATTAGAGAAGCTGTTTGTGCATGCACAATCATGCATAAAATACAGGATTCTCATATATAATAATTAACACTTTGCATTGGTGTGGTGCATTTGCTACAATTGATGATTTCCAGTACTTCTTGTAACTAAATTTACTTGGATGAAATTCAAGAGAGTTCATAGCCACAAATTGCATTGTTATATACACAAATGTAGGCTATGTCGACATACTAGGTGAAGCCTGCAGAGTCAATAGTGATAAAGGGTAGGGTTTGGGGCAGAAAACTGGAACATGTGGTACTGTGAAGTTGTATTTGCATGATAGTCACATTTTAAAATTTACATTAGATGTTAAAAATCAATTAAAATAGCACTCTTCTATTTTCAGATGCTTTTGTTCACACTTTATTAACATTGAGAAATGCAAAGGGCAATCATGAAAAATGATAATTTTTTTTTACTTGGGTGACTTGGAGGGTTGATAGATATCATTCGTGTGTGGGATTTAAGCCCCCTCTCCACCTTTAACCCCTTACTACCATGTCTGGTGAAAGTTAAAGCAACTTAAGAAAAGAAAAACCAAGCACAAAAACAAATTGCTTGACCATGTGAAGTTGTTGGTGGATTCAGCTGCATGATTTCCCCATCACCACCTCCCTTAGCATGACAGTTCCCTAGGGGATGATGCAATTGTAAGAATAACACAATTATGAAAAGAGGAAGAATGTTTTAAGTCTCAGAAAGAGAGAGAGAAAAAAAAAAAAAAACATCATAAAGATGGATGCATAAGACCTATTAGCAGTGTGAATGCAGAAATTCCTCCAGAAATTGGAAGGGAGATTCTAAATGTGATGACTATTTTTCTCCCACTCCCCCATACCACTGTACCTGAGGGTACAGTTGGTGTCCCCTTGCTCTTCGTTATCCTTGCAGATCATTATTTCTCTCTCTACTCCCCAGATTTGTCGCTCATGTCCTCGGACCACACCACCAGCACCCTGTCCTTGTTGCAGTCAACCACAGAGCTCTGGCTGCTCTCCCTCATTACTTGTAAAGTTTACCTTTTTCTTGCAGATTCCTCATCTCCATCTGAACTTCATGGATATTTCAATTCTCACATAGATGATCCTTTTCACAGCTTGCCTTTAAAATTCCTTGAGTTACTCTCTTCCAGTTTTCTTGTCCTCCACCCCACCTCAGTCATCTACTCCTACAGCCGTACATGCCGTAGGTCTTTTCTTTACCTATAACAAAACCTTCTTCATAAAACCCATTATAAGCACCACACTCTCTGACTACCTTCTTCTTTCCAACTTAGTCCCTCTAGAACTTGGCTCAAACAATTCTCTCTCCCACTGGGATAAATAATCTACTGATTATATTACCCCTCCATTGTTCTTCATTCCCTTTTTGTTCCTACCTTCCTCTTTACTTAGATTCCATGGTCTTTCATTATAATGACTCCCTTGCAAACACCTCCACTGCCTTGCTCCCTTTACTTTCCTTGTGCTCACCGAGAAAATTCTAACTTTGCTTCAGTTCAACACTGCATTCATGTAGATACATGTGGCTGGAGGGAAAAACTCACCATACTTCCTGATATTAGTTTAAATTTATGACCACCATCCTCAGGTGGGTTCTCAGAGCTGCCAGGAAACCCCATCACACGTTCCTGTCTATCCACTCCCCCATTCTTCTAGATTTTTATTTTATACTTTCTCACCTTCATTAAGCCTCCAATACCTTCGTTTCCATTTTCACTTTCAGTGGATGGCCTTCTTCCTATCGTACTGAGAATATAGTATATAGCCCCACCACCACATCTCCCAGTCCATTAGTGCCTGTATCCATATGCTTTGGTGTCCACTTGTCACTATGGAAGAAATGTTCATGCTCCTATCTATGGCTAATCCTTCTGACTGCACACTAGATGCCTTCTCCTTGCCTTTTCTGAAGGACAGTGCTTCAGCAAATTTCCCCTCTCTTTACAATTTTCCCCTTTATGAGTGCCAATCCCATAAAAATGCAAACATGCTATAATGTTCCCCAGCAAAAACAATACAAAACAGACATCCTCATGACCCTCCTTTCCCCTCCATGTGCTGATTCATCTTTATTTCTTTACTGAAAAACTCCTTCAAAGAGCTTAATATTAAGGTTTACCAGTTTTCCTACAGACTATGTTTTAGCGGGTAAGGAATTCCAACCAAAGTGTACAGTAAAAAAAGTGCACCATTGTAAATGGAAAAAGGCAGCAGTAGAAGCAGCTGTCTCACAGTCTCGATCAGTCTGACTTAGCAAAGCTTTCTGTTCCTCTCATCTTTCTCTTTATATATCAAAATCATTGCAATCTCGTCTGTGAAGATTAAGTGTAAAAGGAATTCAGAACAAGAATTCAGTTTTATTTTGCCAGTGCTATTTTATGAGACATTCATTTTATCCCCAAACACTGAAACTTTTGGTAAATCTTAATCAGCATTTTGTTTGGTAAAAACCTTACAGAGAGCGTAATGGAAAAGAAGCTGGGCCCAGGAACCAGGCAGGAAGAAGTGGCAGGATGAAACTCATTCTGCATTTAGTATAGGCTTTCTCTTTGAACATTTTCTACATTTTTAGAATAGACTGGATGTATATTTTGAAGTAGCTTCTGGATGATCATGAATTTATATGAGGAATATTCAGTCATTGCTTAGAGTTTTCTTCGCATTTGGCAGCACAAATGAAATCATGCTTTCATATAGTATTTTCTGTGGTGTTTCTTGAAAAAAAATATTTTGAAACCCAGTGCCCACCTACCTTGACGCACAACTTATTCAAGCAGCAGGAAAAATAATCATCAAAATTCCACGAATAAATGAAATAAGTTGGAAAGTCAAAGAAAACACCTTTACCAAAGAACAAAACAAAACAAAAATCCTTTGGACTACTGAATTTCCAGAGCAGCGGGTAC
This sequence comes from Tolypeutes matacus, assembly GCA_026826555.1. NCBI lineage: Eukaryota > Metazoa > Chordata > Mammalia > Cingulata > Chlamyphoridae > Tolypeutes > Tolypeutes matacus. The sequence goes on from JAKSZT010054583.1 coordinate 2,479,169, forward strand.
TGAATTAGCCACACTTGAGAAAGATAAAATTGATTTAAACTTCATTTTCAATTCTTATGGGAAAAGATAAATACTACCGCTATGGAAATGGTTTTATGCCTCTTAGATATTTTGTCTTGGTAGTTACAGGATTTCACAATGTAACTAAACACTTGACTAATTCATGAACCCAGATATTAGCATACCTCAGTAGTCAAGAGACACAAAACTGCTGTTGAAACAGAATCTTTCTTAGAAAAAACTATTAGGGTCATAGCGTTTTGAAAAACACTTGAGGGTCCCATTGATTTATACTTTCACATTTTGTGTATCTATGACTTCTGTATTTACTTATTCATCTTCTCCCCCCAGAAAACTCAGCATCAAAGTCATTCCTTTAGGCCATGTATAAAAATGTGAAAACCAAGGCAGACAAGAATAAACAAAAGCCATGTGTATCTGGGTGAGCTGTTTGAAGCATGCTTAGGAGATGCTGCCTTTAGAAGGCCTTCTAAAGGCAGAGCTAAAAAGTGACTCCAATAGCATTTCTGAAAAAGAAAACTAGAACTGTTTTGTCTTCTCATTAAAAATTGAGCTGTAACTATTCTTGAAAGCCCATCTTTTCCTCTGGTCCTCTCTTCCTTAAGAATACTTTATGTTAATAAGGAACAATGGTGACTTTGATATATCTATATCTATATCTATTTGTCAGTGCCAGTCCCCTCCTCTTCCCTTTGGCACTTCTCAAGTCAGCAAAAGTCTTTCAAAGCCCTCTCTTAGCTGGGGCCTTCCAGCTAGCAGAAGTCAGAGTTCTGGCAAAAATCCAGTTCTTATCATTCAGAGTCACTGTTGTTTCTTCTCTGGAGGGGATAGGAAAGGGAAGACAAGTTTTGGTTGCATTGCTTGCAGTCAAACTAAGTCTTTGTTTTGTATCTGTTCAAATAAGATCTTTTCTAAAATTCTCTATCTATAAAACTTTATGTAAATCCTGAAAAGTCATTTCTGCAGAAACCAGGTTTTCTCACAGTTGCTTTGTATAATTCATTGGCTGGCTGCCTAGAAACCTTTTATCCCACATAAAACGTCCTTTATTAAAATCCTTGTACCATAGATAAAGTACAGAAAAATCAATTGATAAGGCTTATGCTAAATCTGTTTTTTCTTCCATATAATAATAATATGTTTCAGTCATACAGAATGGCATAAACTAATATAACAAACAACTCTGTTTCTGGCATGCATTTAAGAAATAAAGCAGGGAAGTGGATGTGGCTCAAGCGATTGGGCTCCCGCCTACCGCATGCGGGTGGTGGTGGTGGTTCTGGGTTTGGTTCCTGGTGTCTCCTAAAGAAGACGAGCAAGACAGTGAGCTGGCGTGATAGGCTGGCTCAACAAGATGACGCAACAAGAGACACAAGGAGAGAAATATAATGAGAGATATAACAAAGCAGGGAGTGGAGGTGGCTCAAGCAATTAGGTGCCTCCCTAACACATGGGAGGTCCCAGATTTGGTTCCCAGTGCCCCCTAAAAAGCAGACCAGCACACAACAAACAGATACAGCAAATGCAAACAATGAGGGGGGCAGAAATAAATAAAATAAATCTTAGGAAAAAAAAGAGAAATAAAGCAATGTAAGTGCAGTAGAATCCTCCCGTGCATGTCTCCCCAGTTGCATTTCTTCTCCCTTTTCACTCTACCCCTACCTAATTCAAAGGTAACTATTGCACAGGATTCAGTGTAGATCATTCCCACTGTGACTTTATACATTCTTATGCTAAAATCTTCAAAACAAATTTAATGACCAAAATCAAAGGACATGAAGCAACAGAACAAGAATACCTAAAAACTATGTGTACATCGCTGAAAACTAGAGAGCTTTAGAGCTTCTTCCCATTTGAAAATTCCATGACTCTATAAAATCTGGACAACACAGTGATATCAGATAATTTGCTAACATGAAACCAGATGAGCACTTTGAAATCCACCCCTATCTTCCCCTTTCCGTTATTTTAATTGATTTGCTTTCATTCATAGTCTTCATGCTCTTACGTTGAGGGAGTAATTTATTCTTGGAAGTTTTGAAACTGAAAAAACAATCGTTCATATTCCTAGGGATATGCATCTGTTTTTCTATTGATATATACGTGTAAGAATAAGACACGGCTGCCATACAAAAACCAAATAACAAAGAATGTTGAACATTAGAGATCCTCTGAGATGGTGAATTCAATTTGTATCATAATAGCCACCTGCAGGATTAGACTTTGAGTTATATTTTTAGACCTGAGACTAAAGAAGTAGTGGTTATGCAGAGCCACCATTTACCCACCAGTTCTCCTTTGTGGTCTCTCTTTGGTCTCTGGACTTGTTTAGAAGACCATATTCACTTGCAAATTTAAACTTGTCTGCCTGGATCAGTGCTTCATTTAGTGACTTTCCTCTGAAGCATCAACCTCTCCTTTTGGAAAACTTAGTTGCTACTTAGCCAACTTGTCACAGACATAAAAGCTTTCTAGTCCCTTACTGGGAACTCAAAGACCTGAGTTCATGATTTTCTCTCTCCGTGTTCTGCAGTGCACAAATCAACCCAATATAATGCGTTTTTTTTTTTTTCATAGAGTGATTTCTCCCACATCCAATATAGTCTTTACTTTCACTAAAATGTTCTATGGTAGCAACTACTTATTCATTTAAAGCAGGGGTTCTTAACCTTTTTTGTTCCATGGACCACTTTGCCAGTCAGGTGAAAACCACAGACTACTTACTAAGTCCACACTACACTGTGCATTATTTAATAAATATATCACACCAGCACCAACACGTTCCCACAAGAATAATGTTTTTTTTTGAATTTCAATTCAAGCTCATGGACCCCTTGTTAAGAACCCCTGATTTAAAGACTTATCTTCTACAGGCAATAATTTAAATAACTATTTTGCTGTAGCGTTCCATGGACTACCAATGTCCTCTTCACACTTGGCCACAGGGTTATTACTACTTTTAAATCTAATTTTATGACAACAACAATCCCAAATTCCCATCCTTATGGTTCTGTTTCCCTGGAAACCATTCTGATAGCAATAACTATAAGTCAAGACTCAACTGGTGAAGCAGAAGCATTTTAAGTATGATGGAATAAGGGATATATACAGGAATCAGGCCTCCAGAAGTGTAGGAGAAGTTGGAGAGGAGAGGTGGAGCATCAGAGCATATTCTCTAGGCAGTCCTCTCAAAGCCAGGCATGCCCAGCTGCCAGAATGTGAACCCAAAGGAGAGCTGGTGAAGACTATGGAAGCCGTAGCCTCTGTACCTGGGGCAGGGCCTGCAGCCACTCCTGGCCATCAGGGCCAGCTCCCAGGAAGAAGAGCTGGAGATGGAGTGGGGCAGAGCAAGAACAAGCTGGCACCTGCTGGTACATCTTCCTGTGTCCCTTACTGCCTGTAACCACAACAGCCCTTGGAGAGTAGTGGCTGCTGCTTCTGCCTTATAAATCTTGTGCCAATTTCTCTTTTGATCAACTCTGACCCAGAACCATTCAGGAAAGGGGATTCTGGAAAGCAGAGTTCCAGCTTAGCCAAGTTGATGCAAAACAAAACCACCACATTTTCTTATCTTCCAGTTTCTAATGACTGGCTTGGAATCTGTCCCTTAGACTGGAATTTGCACATTTGTTCTTGTGACCCTTCTAGTTTTTTTTTTGTTTGTTTGTTTTTGTTTTTTAACTTGGGCTACTATCTACTGTTGTCATGTATTTGACTTCTGTTTGTCCTTGCCTCTGACTTCACCCAGAATACCATGCTTTCATGTTCTATTTATATTCTCTAGAGTATCTGATTTCAGCCCTTAGGGGAATATTTGTTATATTTGTAACCACCAGTATTATGAGTCATTTCATTCCTAAGACATAAGCTAGAACTCACCTTCCTAAGTGCCCTGGCATTAAGAGTATAGACTGATGGGAAGCGGCTGTGGCTCAATTGGTTGGGCTCCCGTTTACCATGTGGGAGGCCCCAGGTTAGATTCTGGGGGCCTCCTGGTGAAGGCAAGCCGGCCGGCGCAGTGCGGTGAGCTGACGCAACAAAGGCAGACAAGCAGACACAGAAAAATGCAAAGCAAATGGATACAGTGGGCACAAGCAGCAAGGAGGGATAAATAAATAAAAATAAATCTTTAAAAAAAAAAAGAGTATAGACCGATGATCTAGGTTCTGTAAATCAAACTCATCACCACGAGACTGATACTAGGATTTTGGAGACAGCGGTAGCAGAAGTCCCAGTGGGGGTGCCTCGTGCTCATCATCCCCAGGGCGAGATGTGGTGACTGTGTCCACAGGCCTAGAGATTTTGGGGTCACACCCAAACAGCCTGGTATCGAGATTAGGTAGAATGCCCCGATGCAGAGGCTCCAAAGCGATTCTTTGGGCCTCCTGGAGGTTCTATGAACTACCTAATCTCCTTCAGCACAGCACTTCTCAAACGTCAGTGCACATGTGATGGAGGGCTGGGTTGAGGCCTGAGATTCTGTGTTTCTAAGAAGCTTCCGGGTGATGGCGGTGCAGCTGGTTTAATTGATATAGGCCTACCAAAGCTTTCTATTTTGCTACTTTCACTCTCTATTTTTATTCACTCACAATCTGTCCCTGCTTCACTCACCAAATTCATCTTGTTTCTTTTTATCTTGCTCTTACTAGTTTTCTTTCATTTCCTTGATCAACCCAAGCTCTTTAAGTGCTGTTTTCCTCTGCCTGGAAATGTCCTTAAATCACACTTCACAGGGCTGATTTTTCTTCTCTCCTCTGGTTTAAGCTCAGCTCACTAGTCACATCTTCAGAGACCTTCTGTGACCTTCAAATATTAAATCGGACCACATGCTCCATTATTCTTTTTCATAGTACTAGGGTTTTTCCTTCAAACCATCTCTCTTTTGATTGATTGATTTAATCTGTGTTTTCTTGATTAATGCTTACCTCCCTTATGAGACTGTAAGTTCACACACACAGTCAACTCAATCTTACATACTGGTAGTATATTCATTTATTCAGCAAGTATTTATTGAGTATCGATTATGTGCCAGCGTAGGGATTCTTGATGACTGGATTATGAAGTAGGAGTCAGGAAGTGGTCCTTATGAGGAAGATTTGTAAATTATTAACTGAGAGGAGGTGATGAAACTACTGACTATCAGGCCCTTCATTGGAAAAACTATAATGACTGAGGTGATATATTTGAAAATATTTTGAAAAATTTGGAAGCAGTATACATGCTATGGTAAAATATTTTTCCATCTTTGATATAGAACTCAATCATCTTTAGGTTACTTGGGCTTCCTAGTGTGATATAGAAGTAGGAATAAAGATAGAGCTCTTCACCCTTCCCTAAAAAGAATAATTCATGTCCTGATTATTTCTTTCAATACTGATTCATCCTTAGAAAAATGTGTTTGATGTAATATGCACCTTTTAATGTCCCTTCAACCCACCATATCGGTATTACTACGGTTTAATCAGACTGGACTTAACTTGTTCCAGTCCCTTTCTGGAAGGATATTGGAAGAGGAATTACTCATGATCTCACCCAAGAGACATTCTAGATTGTTCCCTCAGACAATATAAAGAGAAACACAAGACCTTGATAAAACCAATAAAGTTGTGCCAAACTTTGATTATCTTACAATACAAATTTCACTGTATTCTATGAGATTTCTTCACTTTACTCTATAATTCATTATTTCTTTTGTTTCCTAGTAAATTTCCTTTTGATAAATTTCCACATATCTTGAGATTTCTATGAGATTTCTTCTATGAGATTTCTTCACTTTTCTCTATAATTCATTATTTCTTTTGTTCCCTAGTAAAGTTCCTTTTTGATAAATTTCCACATATCTTGAGATTTCTATGAGATTTCTTCACTTTTCTCTATAATTCATTATTTCTTTTGTTCCCTAGTAAAGTTCCTTTTGATAAATTTCCACATATCTTGGATTAACTAAAGTCAAAATGGATCATTGCCTAATCTGAGACTGCTGTAGTTAGGGATTGGCAAGAACCCCAAATGTTAAAAGCTGGTACGTAGTGGGAGTCCTATCTGGAGATGTGGGGAGTCCTAGTGCTCCTGGGACTTTTAGTGGGGTGAATCTGTGCTGCAGATAGGACAAGCATGACTAGAATTTCCTTTCAACCTTGAGGAAAGAGGGATTTCCTCTGAGAATTTAAATATTATTTCACAATCTTCTAGTTATGATTGACAAATGCATGGCTTCAAACATTGCTAATACACATATTTTTATCTCCATCCCAAAGCTTGCCCCTGACCTCCAAACTTGACTATCCAACTGTTAATTCAATATCTCCAATTGGAAGACTTATTGCTATTTTCAGATTTAATAATCCCAACTGATTTCACATTTTCCTCAAATCTGAAAACCTTCGAGACACTGTGAGTCCTTTCTTTTTTGCAACTCACATCCAATTCATAGCAAATTCTCTTCAAAATCCAATTCTCAGCATCATCATTGCTCTCACTCTGGTCTAAACCATCATCACCTCTCACCTGGATTATAAGCCTTCCAATGCTTCTGTCCCTGCCCTATTTGTCTGTTTTCAGCCCAGCAGTGAAAATTTTGCTGATAAAACATGTCATTCATGTCACTTCTCTGCTCAAAATATAATTGGTGACTCTCCTTTTCTTTCAGAGTAAAAGTCATATTTTTTTACAATGGTCTGCAAGGCCCTACACAATTTGGAACTTTGTAAATGTTTGATTTTCTCTTGTACTATTTTGACCTTCTACACATTCAGATACAGACAGACAAACCCTGTTCTTCCTCAAACACACTGGCCACAGTCCAGCCTCGGGGCCTTTGCATTGGCTATTCTCTCTGTCTGGAATACTTCCCCCCAGAAATTCACATTATTTGCTTCCACAGTACTTTCAGGCTTTGCTCAAAAGTCCCACTTTCCCTGTAAGGCCTTTGTGGCCATCCTATCTAAAATTCAATTCCCTCTTCTGACCTTTCCCCTCTCTGATCTTTGACTTAGGATTTTTCCTTACTATCTTTTACCATACTATATATGTTATCTGTCTTGTGTATTATCTGCTTTTCTCACTAGAATGTAAGCTCCACGAGGGCAACTTTTTGTCTGTTTTGTTCATTGCTCTACCCACAGTGCGTAGAATGGCGCCTGGCACATAGTAGATGCTCATTGAGTATTTGTTGAATGAATGAAGTAACAGAAGAAAAGATAGCTTGGTTTTAGGTCCACCAGCCAAGAAGAAGCGAGTTTCAGGCCTGTCAGGCAGGCATGATCATAGAAGAGGAGTGTTAGGGTACTGCTGGACAAGATGACAATGTATGGGGGCATTTTTTTATAGTTAGAACATGGGCTCTGCTCTTAAAAAAATCTATAGGTCAAATTAGGAGGAAAATGTCTTTTCCACAAATAACTAATACAAGGCAGATGTTGGTGAGGGATCTTCCAGGAGTCTGCTGAAAGGAAATAGCTTCAAAGTTCACATGGTCATACACAGGGTCTATTTTTTTTTTATTTAAGAGGTACCAGGGATTGAACCCAGGACCTCATACATAGGAAGCAGGTGTTCAACCACTCAACTACATCTGCTCCCCAGTGCTCACTTTTAAGTCTTGTTAAATGAGATGATACCTGTCAGCACACAGCCCAATGTTTTTGGTAACCATTATAAGTGTGGTGTGTCTTAGTCATAAAACCTTCAGATGTAGAAGAGCTGAATGAAAAAAAAATGTTTGTTTCAGAATTGGCATTAAACTATTTAAATTTTTCTGTTTAGTTAACCAATAAATACTTATCATATTCTTAGAAATGAAGAAAAGACAGGGAAATCCCCAATGAAGAAATTGAAATTCACTGATAACTCCATTATCCAAAATTAACCAATTTTGATGCAGATAGGTGAGATGAGACAGAAAATGGCATATTCTGTCTTGTATTCCTTTTTTCACTCATTTTATTCAGGAAATTTCCCTTTATCAATAAACATCTTTTAAACATAATTTTGAATGCCTACAACATATTTCATTTTTCTGTATGCAATATAATTATTTAAGCCATTTCCTTTTTTCTTCTATCATAAATAATATTATCCACATTTCCTATTATTTCCTTTAGCATGAATTCCACAAAGTAATAATATTAGTCAAAGATATGATTATGTTAAAGGCCAAAAATGCATATGCATCTTCTAGAAAGGTTGCACCAATTTACTTAATAAATAAAATGAACAAATAGCAATGGACATTTTTTACCATCTCCATAAATAGAAAAATGTACTGCTCCCACATTTTTACACGAAGTGTTTTCAATTCTCCATTTCCCATTGACTTGATTAGTGTCCAGCACCCATGGCTCCAAGCTCCATCATTAGGAAGAACTTGGAGGTGAAACATTTGGATAGTTGGGAGTAGATGGTTCTGCTTTTCCCACCCAGTCTGTGTTTATCAACAGATAGATTTCTCTTGCACGACATTAGCATATTTAAAATGTTTTCTCTGAATCAGTGCTTATGTTTTCTTGGTAGACACTTTAAGAGATGGAGAGTAAGAGAGCACTGCATCCCCTGTGCCACTTTGGCAGCAAGCAAGCTTGGGAAGCTTCATAACGCCAAGGTAAGCTACTGTCTAATCATGCAAAGTTCTCATCTTCAGAGGCATTTGCCAACATTAACCCATTAACTTTCATGTCATCACTCTGAGGGCAGGCATTGTTGGTTAGGAACAGAAATTAATGATTATAAGGCCCATTTAAAATAAAATTGCTATCCGAATGCAGAACACTAAATCATAAAAAACAGATAAATATTATTGTGTCAGTTTTATAGTCTGGGGAACTGGGTCATAAGTATTAAGTATTAAGTAATCGCTCACTGGGGACAGTATCACTAGGGGTTCAGAAGAATTCATAACCAGAGTGCAGGCATCCTTCAGTCTGAGAAGCTGCTCTCAGAGAAATGAACCAGGCCTTTTGGCAATGATTCTGTGCTGAGAACTATTTAATAGGAAAGACCAGCTGCTGGAAATCAAAAGATTCATGGCTCATATTGAAATATTCTTTATGTTCAGCATTATAAAAGCAAGTTCCAGTTGTGTGCATAGTGGTGGAATGGTGGAGTTCTTTCCTCGGACCTTCCATTACACACTAAATATATTTATATAATAGCACCTATCTCTCATAATAAGAGTTGTTTTTTGAAGTTTGTGTCCCTCACTAAAGATATCTCTGGGGTTGTAAATAGCATCTTATGTTTTGAATCCCTGGTGCCTAGCCTAGTCCTTGGTACATTACAAGTGTTAAATAAAAGTTCATTGAATGTTCATAAATTGACCAAATAATTAGAAATATGCCAACATCATGATTTCAAACAAAACTCCTTTCTACCTCTATGGAGTATTGCAGGGAGTCTCAATAGAAGATTCACATCAGAATCAATTATGGAGCTTTTAAAAATATACAATGCAAATATTCCCGCTTTTCTGATTTTGTGATAATCAGGGTAGGCTAAACATTTGCTAAATTAAAACCATGCATGTGTCCCCAGACCTAGTTTTTCTCCCTAGGTCTGGTTTTTAGAATGCTGGTGATAAACCAAGCCTGATTTATTATATGACCATCCTGTATGGGAAAAGACTGTAACTCTAGGTATCTTTGGTCAACCTTAAGAAATACAGCAGGGGGGCGGATGTGGCTCAAATGGTTGGGCGTCTGTCTCCCACATGGAGGGACCTGGGTTCGATCCCCGGGACCTCCCAGTAAAAAGGAAAAAAAAAAAAAGAAAAATATAGAAGCCATGTGGGCCGCCAAGGCCCCATGTGCGGGTGAGCACCCCAGGCCCCACTGAGCCATGCAGCAAGATGATGACATAACAGGAGAGTGACACAAAGGGAGAGCCAAGACAAGACACACTGAAAAACCAGGAACTAAGGTGGCACAGGCGGTAGGACGCCTCTCTCCCGCATCGGAGTTTCTGAGGATTGAATCCCAGTAAAGACAGGAGGAGAAGGATGAGAAGAGAGGGCAGGAAACAGACAGAGAATTACCCAGCAAATGAACACAAAAACAGCAAAAATGGGAGGGGGTGTAAAATGGATAAAAGTAAATAAATAAATCTTAAAAAAATATATATATATATACACACAGTGTCTAGGCCCAACCCAGACCTTCAAAATTGATCCAAATGTTCTCTGCTGGTTGAGAATATAACTATTATGCATAAATGTTAAGTGTAAATATTCTAGTAAACAATATCCTGTATTAATCAGGGTTCTATAGGGAAACAGAACCAACAAGAGATATGTGTAACTATTACGAGATTTTATAAAAATTGTCTCACCTAACTGTGGGGATGCACAAGTCCAAATTCCATAGGACAGATTTCAGCTGAGAACTCTGATGAAGGTTTTCCATGACTTCTTCAGGAGGAGCTGGCTGGCTGAAGTAGAGATAGAAACCCTCTCTTCTGGCTGCAAAAGTCCTGTTCTCTTTTTAAGGCTTCAACTGATTAGATGTGATGTCACTCCTTGCTGAAGGCAGTCTTCTCAGTTGACGGTAGATGTAATCAGCCACAGATGAAATCAACTTACTAATAATTTAAGTCCACTAAATGTCCTCACGGTAACAAGCAGGCTAGTGCTTGCTTGACCACAGAACTAGGCACCATTACCTGGCCAAGTTGGCACATAAGCCTAACCATCACATATCCTATATCACTCCATTACTGAATGACATAGAAAGACATCCTTTTACACTATATATTTAATTTAATGTGAAAGCTATTGTTGGAGAAGGGAAGGAAAGTTACAATGATTGAGCACTTCCTACCTGCCAGGCACTGTCCTAGTTTCTGACACAGGTTGTCTTACAATGACCCTGCAAAGTAGGTGCTATTATGCTAGTATTCTCATTTAAATAGGAATGTTGGATCTTCATATTTTGATTTATAGGTTCATTAATATCACCATTCCATTGATTTCAACTTCTCTTCAATAGAATTGTGCACAAATATAAATAGCTTTTACGTTTTGCTTTCTTATGAAGGTTCTTAATTCTCCATCCTACAATTAATTTTATTCCTACTATGTTCCATGCACTATGTTAGGTCCTATTTCCCCATTTGGTTTAAAAACTCTTCAAAGGTAGAGTCATCTCTCTCTTTCCCTACCTCTTTTGTTCTCTCTCCTCTCTCTTTCTCCCTCTGCCTCCCATGTTTTTCTACATATTTATACACCAAAGTCAATGGTCAATATGGACTAGGACTCAATACATTGCTCATTTAGAGCCATTTGTAACAAAAGCGAAATGGAATGGTAAAAATCTGTTCTAGAATATGCATAGAAGATTTTAAACTAAATGCCTTAGAACTATGTTTCTTTTTTTTTTTTAGATTTATTTTATTTACTTATTTCTTCTTATCCCATCGTCGTTTGTGCTCACTGTGTCCGTTCATTGTGTGCTCATCTTGCTTTTTCAGGAAGCACCGGGAACTGAACCCAGGACCTTGCATGTGGGAGGGAGGCACATAATCGCTTGAGCCACCTCTGCTTCCCACTTTGCTGTGTCTTTCATTATGTTTTCTTCCCTGTGTCTCTTGTTGTGTCATCTTGTTGTGTCACCTTGTTGCATCAGCTCACCGTGCCAGCTTGTTGCATCAGTTCGCCGTCTTTCTCCTCCTTTCCAGGAGACACCTGGAACCAAACCCGAGACCTCCCAGGTGGGATGGAGGCACCTAATCAGTTGAGCCACTCTGCTTCCCACTTTGCTGTGTCTATCATTATGTTTTCCTCCCTGTGTCTCTTGTTGTATCATCTTGTTGCATCATCTTGTTGTATCAGCTTGCTGTGCTAGCCTGTCACAATCAGTTCGCTGTCTTGCTCGTCCTCTCCAGGAGACAAATGGAAGAATTAATGATTAAATTCCAAAAGATTGAATCTTGTATTTAACTACAGTAAAAGATGTGAAAACAAAGAAAAATCAAAGCTGAGCCAATGACCCAATGGGGAGCAAAAAGACACAGAACTTGTATCCTTCTGTCCTTTGAAAGGGACTGGAAGCATGAAGGATATTTCTAGTTCAGACTTTGAGTTCAGAAAGATGTTTTTCACAAGAACAACCATGCTGATCCAAGTGCACAGGACCAGTAACTGTAGCTTAGCCCCACTATCTTAATGCCCCTTTCAGCAATGGTCTCAGGACAATGTATGCCCCAGTGACAGTTTGGGGTGATAACACAGGTACATAATTAAACAAAGGCAGGGTCTAGGTTTCAGAGTGTTGAAACCATTGAATAATGTTCAGCCATTTTGAGGCAGAAAATACTTATATGCCAGTTTTATACTCAAAAGATTTTTTAATTAATAATGAATAATGAGGAAAAGCTAAATCCACTGAGAAAATGAAAACTATTCAATTTTTTTTCCCTGGGAGAATAAATATGATATACTGGTTGGATTTTTTTCTTGCACATTTTCATATCCACGTTCAGGAGATAATTTCCATTATTGGAATACCAGCTGCTTAGAAAAGAAGATTAAAAATAAGAGAACATACTCTATATAAAATTAAGGATTACTGGAGAACAGGGTGGAAAACTTTAAAAAGCCCTCACATAGCTCCTCTGAAATCATTAGGAAATAAGCCATCGTCATTTAAACTGCCTCTATGAAGCTGTAGAATATCCAATTTTATTGAACATTGCTCTTGCAGGGGCAAATGGGTGGTGTTGGAACTAAAATGGTCAAAACCAATGTCCCTATGACCTGCACATATATCATCTCATGCAATGCTCAGAACAATTCTGTATAATCCAGGCTATTGTTTTTATTTTACAGATGATGAAAGAGAGGCTCAAAGGTCTGAGCAACATCCCAAGTATAAACAGCTTGTAAGCAGCTTAAACTGAGATTCAAATTCAGGTCTTGTTGATTACAAGTGTCTCTCCCTTTCAACCACAGCCACTTGCTTCCTTGCCCATTGGGAGAGCTTAATAGATAGTAATTGAACATCTATTGGCTTGAATTTCAAATTTTGAAAGAATTACAAGATTATGCAGATATTTGCTTTGTTTAGTAATCTTTTTTTTTCAAAGTTTAAATTAAGAACATGAATTTAAAAAGCAGACTTGGTCCCCCAAATCGGTAATGTTTGACCTGTGATTGGAGACTAGAATGAGGATCAGGGGATCCAATTTTCTATGGTCCCCTTGAAAAAAAATTCCAATCCCTACCTTCAGCTGTCCTGACCACTGTGCCTGTCTGTAGCTGGTTTGGGGGATACATCTGAGCCATGTTTCTCTTTCCCTTTCCTACTAATTCAGAGCTTAACTCTAGCTCAGTTATCAGTGGAAGAGGTAAGTCTTTCCACCTCTGCGCTGAACATGGAGAAGGGAAAAGAAAGGATATGACCTAGGTTATCTATCTTTGAGGATATGGATAATTTTTTACTACTGTTGGATTGGGGGACGTGCAGTGATAGAACGTGAATATTTACTTTTCCATCCTTACATATGTCCTCGGACAGTTCCCCAAATGATTCAAAATCTAGTAATATTCCATTGATTTCTTGCCAGGTGGTATAACCCATTTTCAGTGTGACAATAGTCAACACCCACTGACTGCTTCAGTCCCCTCCTAAAAGATGACTATTGTGGATGGTGTATGTGAGGGAGTAAAAGGGAGATCTTGAAGCTGAATCACCAGATAAATCTGTTTTTTTTCCTAGACGATGTCTACTAGACACAATTTATTTCCTTTGTTAGAATTTTGCCTGTCAGAAATTGATATAATACTGAAAACAGTGGTTTCAATCATTTTCTCTCTTATCTCCCCAAACCATTAATGTATTTCTCACAAGCCACTCTTGTGGCTACAGAACCTGATCCTGATGTTGTTTATTTTTTGGTATAGATCAGTGTCTTGAGGCAATGATGGTAAATTAGGTAGGCTCTTTTGCTTCTGGAGTGTTCAAAGTATAGATCAGGGAAATCAGTTAGCATGATCTATAATGCATAATGATAAAATTCCTTAGTCCCCTTTACTGTGGGGAGGAATAGAAGAGAGGAGCAGTAGGAGGTAGAAAATTAGAAAATTAGAGGATCAGTGTTTACTAGGTTTCCTGGCAATAATGAGCTCTTGTCTCTGCTTTTTTATGGGAATTCATTCATTCATTCATTCATTCATTCATTGCAGAGACAAACAGATCCTCTCAATGTTCCTCTGGCACTTAAATTGATGATTCTGTAACTCCAGTATCAGTCTTCTGTCCAAAGCTGTACAGCTGTGCTAAATAAACCTATTCTTGATTACATATGGACTCCTGTCCACTTTCACTTAAGAAAAATATTTTTCTAAATTTTCCTAAGCTACTCCAATAAGCTAATGGCAAATTGTCTCTCCAAAAGGTCAAGGGCAGCAGCTTAATTCAATGCTTGAGCCCTACTGGGATTTTTAAAAATTGACTCAACATGTATTTTTTTCTTTATTAGAGAAGTTGTGGTTTACATAGCAATCATGCATAAAACACAGGATTCCCATATACTATCCGACCATCAACACCTTGCATTGGTATGGAATATTTGTTACAATTGATGATAGCACATTTTTTATAATTGAACTATTAAAGTCCATGGTGTAACTTAGGGTTCCCTATTTGTGCAGTTCCGTGGATTTTAAAAAAAGTTCCATTAACATATATATAATCTAACATTTCCTCTTTTACTCATATTCAGATATATGTTTCAATGATGTTAATTGCGTTCCAATATTGTGCTACCATCACCACCATCCATTACCAAAACATGGGAATGGGATTTAATTGTGGCAAATGCAACCAATACTGTTTTTGGCAAAACTTTTTTCAGTAAAGCACTGAAATGGATGGTCTTTGGGTTTTATGCCCTTGGAATTAGATACAGCTTGCGATCTCAAAAAATAAAAATAAAAAATCGAGTACATTTTTACTGATTGGGACAAAAGGACATGAAATTAGTCCTGGAAAACTAAAATAAAAACTACATCTCCGATGGAGCCCAAGATGGCGTTAGTGTAGGAGGGCACACACTGCAAGCTCCCAGAGCAAGGCGGATTGGGGACTGGGTCCTGCCCGGGGGTCTGTGCTGTGCACGAGTGGAGTGAGAGGCTTGGGACATCTATCTGCGCGGATCGGTGGCATGGACCGAACGGTGGAGATTCGTGAGTTTTGAGGCTGCCGGTGGAGGTTGGCACAGGCGGCTGAGCCCCGCGGTTAGGGAAAAAAAAATAAAATGGCCATTTTGAGCCGCGGGCGGGGCGAAAAAGTTTTATTTTCTGGGGATCTGGCTGCCTGGTGCCCCTTGGACCTTGTGTGAACAGAGCAAACGAACTAATCAGCACCCAGTGAACCGGAGGGGGGATTTTGGTCGGGCAACACAGCTGATTTCCCTAGCCACCCAGGGATAAGACCCCGGCCGCTGCGGAGCCAGGAGGAAGGGACACTTCCCAAAAAAGGGAGGGTTCCGTTGGAAGACAGGGAAGGGTATTTTATATTTTTAGACATTGATCTGGCTGCCTGCACCGCCCCATAGCTTTGGGGAGCAGATAAGCCGACCTGAAGCAGCATCAGGCTGAGAGCAGACGCGAATCTGCACTCAAACTGATTTACTGAGCAGCCCGGTGACATTGGAGCTCGGCGCCAGAGGGGCGGAATCCGCCATCTTTAGCACTCCTCACTGACTAACATCAGAGCTTCAGCTAACCTGGGGAGTCCGGAAAGTGGGACGTGCTTGATTAATTTCCATGGGCCCAGCTAGGGTCCCTTCCGTAAGGGGGTTGGTCTAGAGGAGGAATTATTTTGGGTCCTGCATTTGGCTAAAAAAAAAAAAGTGAGGTCACCTCAACAAATGAAAAATAAATTCTTTTTAATTTAGTTTAATAGCTAAAAGCTGCTTCAGGACCTGCATATAGAACCCTGTGGGGAAATTCATTGATAAACACAAGTAGGCAGGAAGGATCCACATGGATCATAGGGGAATCATTGACCCCCCCTTAGCTCTGTTTGACTGCTTGCCTGTGTGGATCTTTGGTTTCTCTCTGTTACTTTCTGGTCAATTGCTATTATTCCCGTTTTCCTCCACCCTTCCTTTTTCCTTCTTTTTTTTTTTTTTTTTAAAATAGGTGCTGCCAGCTGGTCGCTTATTTGCTGGGCTTCTTATTCAGTAATTTCCCACTCACTGTATATATTGATTCTGTATTACAAACTATCGCTTATCCTTCCTGCACCTTTCTGCCTTCTGTTTTCTGTTGTGGCTCTTAGAGACAACATTTTTTCATAGACCCACAACTTAAGGGTGTCAATTTCTATCCCATCTATTTTGTTTTCTTCTTCTTCTTTTTTGTTTTTTTTTAATTAGTATTAACTTTTTCCTTTCAGACCTTTCTCTACTATTTCTCTCCCTCCTCATAATTCTAGCATTCTAAATCACTATATATATATATTCCTCCATTTGTTTTCCCAGTCCATTGTAGGAACTCCATATTTTTTCCTAGTACTCTACACTGCCTATACAAGTTAAATATTCATCTCATTAAGTCTCATTTTGCCCCTCTTCTAACTTTTATCAATATTTCTATTATCCTTCTGCCTTCCTTACATCTTTTGATTCCTCTGGCCCTAACCTTTTGCCTTCAAGGGAACATAGAAAGAAGCAAGGAAATAAAATAAGAAGAAAAACTGCCAAAGAGAAAACTTAACTCACATGCAGAACCAACAGCTAAATAAAATTCTAGAACATAGAGAAAAGCTAATCAACTGAACAAACCCATCAAGATAATATGATGACCAGAGGGCAACAGAAAAATACAAATGACTCTGAGAAACTGGAAAACATGGACCAGACCAGTGCACAAAATAAAAACCAGGAAGCAATGCAGTACATCGAACAACTAATCAAAGCTATCCAAACAAATATCATGGACCAACTTAAAAAACTGAAGGAAGAGATTAAGGATATAAAGAAGACACTGGGAGAACATACTGAAGAAATAGCTAACACACCTAAAAAGGTAATGGATATGATGGCGAACAAAGACACAAGTCAAGAAATGAAAAAGACGCTGGACTCACATGGCAGCAGAATTGAACAGGCAGAGGAAAGAATTAGTGATATGGAAGACAATACAGTTGAAATCAAAGAGATTGTAGAAAAGATAGACAAAAAGATACAAAAAATCCAGTATGGTCTCAGGGAATTAACCGATAATGCAAGACGCACAAACATATGTATTATGGGCATCACAGAAGGAGAAGAGAAAGGAAAGGGAACAGAAGGAGTGTTGAAGGAAGTTATGGCTGAAAACTTCCCAACTCTATTGAGAGAGATGGATGTGCAGATCAAGGAAGCACAGCGCACCCCAAATAGTATAAATCCCAACAGGCCAACTCCAAGACATATACTTGTCAAATTGTCCAATGCTCAAGAGAAAGAGAAAATACTCAAGGCAGCAAGAGAAAAGAGAACCATCACATACAAGGGAAGCACAATAAGATTAGGTGCTGATTTCTCAGCTGAAACCATGGAGGCAAGAAGACAGTGGTATGACATAGTCAAAACACTAAAAGAAAAAAACTTCCAGCCACGAATTCTCTATCCAGCAAAAATGGCATTCAAAAATGATGGAGAGTTCAAAATATTCACAGATAAACAGAAATTAAGAGAGTATGTCAAGAAGAAACCAGCACTTCAAGAAATAATAAAGGAATCTCTACAAGTTGAAAGGAAAAAACAAAGGAGAGAGAGTTGGAGGAGAGTTTAAAAACAACTGAAAAGTCAAAAAGAGAAACAAAACAACATATGACATACATTGACCCAAAGAAAAAATGACTGAAGTAAGAAATTCGTTACGAGTAATAACACTGAATGTTAATGGATTAAATTCACCAATCAAAAGACACAGATTGGCAGAATGGATAAGAAAATATGATCCATCTATATGCTGTCTACAAGAAACCCACCTTCGGGCCAGGGATTCAAGGAGGCTGAAAGTGAATGGCTGGAAAACCATTTTACAAGCTAACAATAGTCAAAAAAGGGCAGGAGTAGCTATTCTAATATCAGACAAAATAGACTTTAAATGCAAAACTATTGTAAGAGACA
>JAKSZT010054583.1:2502300-2533218 GCA_026826555.1 Tolypeutes matacus
GTGGGAGATGTTTGTGTGGGATGTGGTGGGAGGTGTGGGAGGTGGGCCACATGGGAATCCCAGTGGGTTCCGTGTAATATTTTGGGTAATCTAAGCACCTCTTAAAATATATGTATATATATATATATATATATATATATATATATATAAATAACATTTTTGTAAGCAAATACACATATATGCATATATATTTATATACCATTTTGCAAATGTTTGTATGTATTGTGAGAATTTTGATTTTTACCCATAATTAAAAAAAATAAAAAACAAAAACAAACAAAAAAAAACCAACTACATCTGCTTTGATTATATCTATAGCAGGGGAGGAGTGGGGGGGGCAGGCATAGGTGAGAAGGAGTTTCATTTCACATTTGCCATCCTGAGTAGTAAAAACTAGGTTAGGCAGTATCAACAGCAATGTACATCGAGTGTACTCTTAGGTCATACCAAGTAATTTCGCAAGATGTAGTCTACTTTTTAGGAATAGCTATAATAGAAATTCCAAATGTTGGATGTATGGCCTAGGATGCGTGCATAATTTCTCACCTGATAGCACTTCTAATGCTGGTTGTTTTTCATACTGCACCTGGCACATATAATTTGGTGCCTTTTCCTTTAATTATACTAATTGCATAACTTCAGTTTTAAGACTAGCACAGTAAAATATCCTAGTTTATCAAAACTAGAATTTTAATTGTCAAACATATATTAAAGTTTTTAACAAACAATTTGGGACAAGAAAGCTAGAGAAGTGGTAGGCTAGGTAGAAGCACAATCATGAAATATACACACATCTGATTAATTAGAAAGAAGCAATAAATCATCAATACTGCTGAATGTATATTGTTTGTAGTGAGACCTATTTGCCAAGAATGATAAATGGTGAGCACAGTTGCCTCAGGTCAAATGAGGTGACTTAAGAAATAAGACCATCAAACTCGTTCTAAGTCACCAAAGAAAATTAATAATCCCAGATTCTGCAGTTCTGATATGCTTTAACACGTCAACAGACAGAGTTAAAATTTTGGAATTTAGCGTATGTCAGTTAAGAATGAGATTTGACAGCAAAAGTTTGGAAGACTAATAGGGAACAGTAACTTGTTCAGCTGATGCCAGTTGTTATCGTTGGCCATCAGCTAGGGTAAATATACAGTGTATGTATGCAAAGTACATATGGACATTTACATTTAAATTTGATGCTGAAACAAAAATGTTGTTATGACATAGGTCATTGTGTCATCCAGAGCTTGACACATTTTTCCTAATGATTCCTTGGGTAGGAGAATAGGTTTTCTAGGAATTTGTTGCTCAGATATCATCCTTTCTGTTTTCTAGTGTAGGGGTGATGCTGATGCAAGTCATAGAAGCTGAAAGTGGGCAGACTGCTTTGTGTTCTTGGCGTTCAGGCTGAACATCCATACTTCCCTGAATTGGTAGCCCAGGATGAAAGACAATGTGTAACAGCTTCAGGAAGCAACAAGTCACATCATATAAAGCAAGCAATAGTTAGCTAGAAAGGTGAGTAACAAAATACTTTCTAAAAACCATAAAATTCTCAATGATTACAGCGCTTCATGTCAAAATACTCAGGGCTGAAATTACTGAATCCCAGAAGAGCAGGTGTTCAGAATGATAATCTAAAGTATAATTATAGTTTCTGAAGAACAGTATGAGGTGCAGTTAATTGAAAGAGACTATATGGTTAATCATGGAATGATTTATTAAAAAATTAAAAATAGACCCACAAACTATAAAAAACCCTATTTCCCAAATCTCTATTTTGACTAAACATAAAGCTGAAATATGTTGCCACTTTGATTAAAAAATGTAAACAATTTAGTTATGTCTTTAAAATGGTATATAATTATCTCACTTTTTATGATATTACACCTCATTATTTACATAATATGCAGGCGGTTTCTAAGGTTCACAAAACCACACTGAGCAGATAGATTATAGAGTAAGTGGTAGGACAGTACTTTAAATTCCACCTGGATTATACGTTTTACAAATGTAGAATGAAATAGAGATGTAGCCCTTTCCTCCTGATATTTGTAGACATTTTGGATATTCTTAAGCTACTGTAATCTCCATGTGTTGATCAATAACTTCTTAGTCATTTTCTTTCCCCTTATCAATTTCATAAAAAACCTGATCTGAGCTCTGTAGTTATTATGAAAAGAATGTTGATGATGTGTACGCTGGTGGAACAAGTTAGAACAAGGTTCCTCTAGCAGGATGACTTCATTTGAATATGGGTATGTGGGGATCAGACAGGATCAATCCAGACAGGATCAGAAGAGTGGAGTAGGAAAGGGTATTGAAAGGTATAATATAGTGATTTGGGTGGTAGATGAGGATTGTGGTTAATAGTACAAATACAAGGATGTTTCTCTATTACAAGGTGTTAAGAATATGGTGATACTTGGGAAAATACAGCTAATGTGACTTATAGACAGTAAAATTGCAATGTTTTTGTAACAAAGGCAAAGAAGGAACTATATCAATGTTAAGGTCAAAAAAGTAATATGGGATTTAGTTTTATGAGATGTGAATATGATCAAGCTTTTTTTTTTTTTTCATTTTCTTCATTAACGAGAATTTTTTCATGTCATTTAACCAATCTATGCTCATTTATTCATCTTTCAGAACACTGGAGAAACAATCGAGTTTGTTTTTAGGATTAAATAAGACAAATGTGCCTGGACAGGATTTTTTTTAAAAAGTAGTACTTGCATAATTTGTTAATCTGCCTTTTTTTTCTGTTATTTTATTTTTTGAAGTTGAAATAAAGTTTTTTTTTTTTTAAGGGTATCACATCATCCCTCTTAATTAAGCAACTGATTGAGGCCCAATGAGATTAAGAGACTTACCCAAGTTCCCATGTATATTACTCAAATCATGGGGAAAATAATTTGATCAGAGATAAGTAGCATAGAATGTTCTGTGAGAGAGACAGAATACTGTGGGGTCCAAGAGAAAGGTGAAATCATATTCAGTAGCAGTAATGAAAAGTTGTCATGAAATGAGTGACATTCCATCTGGCCTTTAAAAATGAGGATGCAAGAATTTTCAATGGTTGAGATGGAGGTCAACAGGAATGTTAAGGGGAAGGTATACTAATTTGGACAATGATTTTGTGGCAGAAAAGACAGGATACATTAGAGCAGAGTCTCCCAACCTCAGCACTATTGCCATTTCGAGTTAGATAATTCTTTGTTGTGGGGAGCTGCTCTATATATCATAGAATATTTAATAGCATCCCTGGGCTCTACTCACTAGATACCAGTAGTATCCTCCTCCCACTCGTGACAACCAAAAATGTCTCCAAACATTACCAAATATCACTTTGGGGGATAAGAAGGAATTGCTCCCCTACTCCCTTGAGAAAACCACTACATTAGAGCAAAAGAGAGCCCTGGGAGAAGGTCTTGGACTCCGTATACATTAGCCATTCCCTGGATGTTGTGAAAAATAAAGAAAGGAAGAACATGCAGGAGAGAGGGAGGGAGGAAAGAAGATGAAAGATAGGGTATGTGATGATTAATTTCATATGTCAGTTTCGCAAGGTTATAGTGTCCAGTTGTTTGGTCAAGCAAGCCTTGGCCTGATTGTTACTGTGGTGGTATTTTGTAGATGGATTTACATCTTTATTTGGTTGATTGGTTTCATGGCTATTTGCATGTAAAATCAATAAAGAAGATTGCTCTCAGCAAAGAAGGGAGTTTCCTCATCCAATCACTGGAAGTCTGAAAGCTAAAACTGAAAATTTCAGAAAGGAGAAAGAAGAATTTCTATCTCTTTGTCAGCCAACTGGCTTCTTTTGAGGAATATTTCACCTTCATGAGGAATTTCTAGCTTGTGACCTGCCCTCTAGAGTTCAGACTTGGCAATCCCCATGGATGCCTGAGCCAATTCCTATAATAAAACCCATCGGTTCTGTTTCTCTGGAGAACCCTGGCTAATATGGGGTAAATTAATTTTTTTTTCCCTGAAAATGTGTCACTATGTTAAGAACCATTAAAATGAAAAAAAAGTTTTTCATTAATTTTCGTGGGAAAATTGTGATGCACTTCATCTTCAACCGAGATACCCAAATAATTTGCATGGAAAAGTATATCAATTTAACTCCATTTATTTATTATGGGACATCAAATTCAGTATCAGGAAGGTTTATTGTACTGGACAAAGGGGGAAGAGAAGATGGGATAGTTGTTGGCATTGGTGGCATTGGGGTATGAGGGAGCGTTGGTTGGAAAGTGCTGGAAAGTCAGATGATCCACTATCAGCAGGCAACCTCTTTGTGCTTCATAGTTCTAGGGCACTCAAATTACATTTAAAAGTAAAGTAATAGCACAGAAAAACACCTTCAGGGCAAGTAAGCTAAAGGTTAAAAATGAGAGTGTTTCGGGACATATTGAAAAGCACAACGAACACAACAGAGTGAAGAGCAAAAGAAGTTGCTGTCTTTACATCCCACTCCAAAAAAAAAAAACCTTTTGGGGTTCATCCATATGTGACGCATAATTCAAATTTGTTCCCTATGATAGCCTTGGAGCCTTGGATCAGAAACTGTTGTGTTAAGTGAGTTAGTGGGGTACCTTTGCCCGAAGCAGTAATGTAAGGATGTCACTTCTTAGAGTGGATTTTGAGGAGGGGGTAGAGGTTCAAATATTAAACTGAGAAACAAAAATCAACGTTATCTTCAAGAGTCTTAATGATAAAAAATTGTTAGCTGAATGAGCACTAGACTGTGGAAGTCTGAATGAATAAGGGCTAATGGGAGATAAAGCTACGGAGGTAGAATGGAGTCATAATGTTGAACAAATATTATGGTCTAACGTATGGGGCATAAAGATGAAAAAGACACGGAACCTGCTTTCAAAGCAACTAACAAACAGAGGGCTGAGGAGGTTGTAATTTAGGGAAGAATGCTTTAGGCACAAGAGAAATTAAGTGCAACTAGGAGACCTGAGAAGGCTTCACAGAAGAGTAACCATAAATAAGACTCCAAATGAAGTGGGTGGGGAAAAAAGCGTGCTCAGTCTGCAGGAAGGCGGGAGCAAAGGCAAGGAGACTAGGAGGACAGGGTGGGCATGGGAATCCCTGTAATTTTTGTGTAACATATATGTAATCTAAGCATCTTTTAAAATATATATGAAAGAAAAAATATTACCATAAAAAATAAATAAATGCAATGGGGGAAAAAAAAAAGAAAAAAGAAAAAGCATAATTCTGTAAGTAAAGATAATTAATATTTCTATTCTATGCGTGTCCACACATTGCTGTAGTAAATTTTACCTTATTGTGATCATACTGTAAAAAAAAAAAAAAAATAATAATAATAAAATAAATGAAAAAAAAAAAAAAAAAACAGAAAGGAATGTGAGGTGTCTGGACCACAGCTTGGGTGTGAGGGTGACACGGACCCAAGTCCTTAAGCGAGATCATGTCGCTGCTTGCAAGTGTCGTAAACAAGTTAGCTTTTGCAACTTAGCAGATTGCCCCCAAACATAGAGTCTTAGTGTTTTAGTAAGAATTTTAGTAAGAGCAAACATCTGTTTAATCTCTTGATTCTGTGGGTTGTCTGAAGGGTTCATCTGGTCTAGGCAGGATCAGCTGGTTTCTGCAGTATACCAACAGCGTGGCAAGGGCTGGGTGGTCTAGAAGGGCTCATGCATGATCTAGAGCAGTGTTGGCAAAATTCTTCTGTCAAGGACCAGGTAGTAAATATTTTAGGTATTTTGCAAGCCAAGGGGAAAAATCAAGGCTATTATGTAGGTTCATACATATCAAGGGAGAAAACATTTTCCACAGAATTTTTTATTGACAAAACCCAAAAGAATAATAACAGTAATCAAATACAGTTTTGTTCTACAGATGTTCTAATATAAAAATGGAACTTTTTTGAGGAGGATAACATTACATTTCATTGAGGCTCAATGTTAGGGTTCTATCACCACATTAATTGTAAATGTTTATCTATAAAAACCATTCTTAGCTTAAACTGTAACAAAACAGGCTGGAGGCTGGATTTGGCTCATCAACTGCAGTTAGATCATTTCTGTTCTAGAGGGCCTCAACTGGGACAGCTCTTCTCTGCTCCTGTAGTCTCATTCCCAGTAGGCGAGCGCGGGCTTCTGTACACGGGTTGGCTCAGGATCCCAAAGAGAGCCAGAGAGGGCAAGCCCCAATGTGCAACTACTTTGCAGATCTCAGGTGGGTCATAGTAAATATTTCCTAATGTCCTATTGGCCAGGTAAGCCAATGGCCAAGTCCACATTCCAGGGGTAGAGAAACAGACCCCACCTCTCTGATGGGCAGAGCAGTAAAATCATATGGTATGCAGGGATGGGAGGAATTGGTGTGATGGCTTTTGCAAACCATCTACCACATATTGGTAAGAATTTTGAATTTCATTTCGCACGCAGAGATGTACAGAAGGCTTTTTGAGCAGAGGACTGCTGTATTTGTGAAATAATCTTCAGGAAATTCACCAGGTAGCCACATAAAAGAGAATGGCAATGACGGCTGTGGGAGAGTCTGGAGTGAAAAAGACTGACTGGTAACTCCTACAATGCGAACAAGAGGTTTTCAAAGACCTGAGTAAAGTAGTAACAGAGAAAGTGGAGAAGAGGGGATGGGTGGGAGAGCACTGCAGAGGCTTTGTGTTGTAACAGAAAGACGTTGAGCCTTGGAGTTGGTCAGATCTGGCTTTGAATCCCGACTGTGCCACTTACTGGGTGAACACAGGTAAATTATTTAGCCTCTGTTTGAAACAGGTTTTTGAAGTTGTAGGGAGGGAGCGGAGGTGGCTCAAGCAATTAAGCGCCTCCCTCACACATTGGAGGTCCCGGGTTCAGTTTCAGCTTCCTCCTAAAGAGGAGGTGTTTTGTAGTATACTGAACGTGTCTCTAGTCAGCTCTTGCCATGCCGCTGCATGGGGATTGTGTGTGTGTGTGTGTGTTACTGCAGGGATGGAAAGCAAAAGAAAGCATTGTTCTTCAGCATCTGGCATCTAAAATAAAACTTTGCAGTAAGATTGTATTTTTAGAAAATAGGCTTTGGGGGGTGGTTAAAAAAATTCCTTTATCTCCCACTTTAAGATACCAAGAGGCAGGCCCAGCTGCGTTGGACTTTTATATAAAGGAGGTTCTGTTCAGTCAGGAAGGGAAGGGGCCTGGGGGGGAGGGGTCAGGGAGGACTCTTGGCCACTGCAGTTTCGGGGATCATGGGAAAAGGAAGAAGATAGAGCAAGACAGGAGAGGCAGGAGAGGGATCCCTGAGTATCTCGCTCCTCTGGAGGGATGATTAACTCAGGGATCTCTCTGCAGGAGTCTGAGAGGGTAGGCGGCACTCTGCCCAAGCAAATGCGTTTCTGTAGACTTCCAGGCAGGAGAACCACAGTTAATATTTTCTGAGCTGTTTAAGATTCCTGAGTGCTATGACCTGGCTCCAGAAGTCAGTGGAGAGCCAGTTTGCTTGCCATTGGTGCAGTCACAGTAAGGGACATGGTGACCCCATAGCAGGGGCTAAAGGTGCATGGTTGAGTCCCTGGGCCAAGGGGAAGAAGTGGGAGCATTAAAGGGCCTTTATCACCAGTGAGAACAAAGGTGGTTCCAAAGCAGGAGGGAAGATGCTGGGCTAGAGTTCCAGGTCACAGACGTGAGCAGCAGATGTCATGAGAATTCCCAGATATGAGACCAGTGACAGCCTATGGTCACAACAGAGGAGGCAGTGCAATGAGCAGTGAGGATACGCTGTTCTGTCCAACTATCTCATCTCTTTCTAGAGGAATCACCAAGATGCTGCTTGGGAGAGAGGCAGAGGGAGAGATGTAGACATAGGAGAGATTTTTTTTTTCTGTAAGAGGCCGCATATTACCTAACAGGAACAAACCATTTAAATTGTGACATGGTCTAGATTTACCAGATTGGACTAAAATTTAGTTGTTTTTTTCTGCTACCCTATCAAATGCGACTCAAGAGGAAATGCCAGAGCAGTATTAGCTACATTGTCTTTGCAAAACCAGTGAGTAAATTTGACCCTATTTTATGTATTCTACACTGAGCTCAGTGTAGAATAGGCAGGCAAAAAAATCAAAAAAGGTCACTGTCATTGTAGGACTTGATAACTGATAGGGTTTGGGAGAGAGAGGGAGAGTGATGAATCCCAGAAGATGCCAAGATTTTGCTCTGGAAAATATGGGAAAATGAGGATCTGTTTATCAAAAACATGAACCCCAGCAAGATGAGTTCATTTGGGATAAAGATACGGTGCTACAAATACAAGAGGGCTGATGGAACACTTAAGAATAATGACAACATAAATATAAAGTGTTGCATATTTATGTTAAGCAGCAGGAGGTCCTGAGAATCAGAGAATAGGTTATTTATAGGAACTGGATCCTTGTGGCTGAAGGAAGACTAATGAAAGTCTTGGTGAATCATAGGTTTTATTCTTTCCTTATAATTGTTGGCTCCAAAAAGTGGCCTATACATGAATTGATGTTGGAATTTTTGTAAGGGAGCAAATGAAACTCATCTTCTAGAGCCATAGTTTGGGATTGACAAAATGAGTTCTGGAGCATGGAAAAATTAAGAATAAATGCCCAATTAAATTTAGAAGGCTACTATTGCTCTTTATTTATTTTTTTAAATTAGAAACAAATGAGTGTTCTCATTCCTCTTTGCTTCCTTCTGCTTCAATGAGGAGTACTCGGACTAGGGGGTGGGAGAGAAGGAGTGGACGTGATGATCTTTTCTTTCTTTCTGTCTTGTTTTCCCTCCTTCGCCACTCTAACATTATCAGTTCTTAACACTCCTAGTGGAAGGGAACTCTCCCAGAGGAGTTTCTCTATTGTGAGAAGTTCAGAAAGTCTAAAATATGTAAGGGTCTGGATGGTTGGAACTCAAATTCATCTGCTGACACATTTATTTTTTAGTTTGATCGACATCTGTTCAAGTGAGCTTTCATGAGAGTATTAAAAAGTATAAGAGAGAGAACTTGTAGCACAATGTGAGGAGAAATGAAGAAATTTTACTTATTATTTGCATATCTATTGGTTTATCTGGAAGAGTAAATGTGTGTGTGTGGTGGGGGAGACTCAGGATACCCTTGTTAGTAGGCTCTCTGGCACCAGTGCTCTTCTCCTCTCATAATACATATAACCAAAAACTCACTTTCTACTCTGTGGCTTGGAGGGTATGTGGAAAATAAGAATGATTCTTCCACCAGTGCTAGGCAGTAAGACACAGAGAAAAGGAGACTACCAAACGCTGGAGAATGCCCCAGAGGAAAAAGATGTTGGAGGAGCCTCAAGACTAACAGAAGATCTAGGGTTGAAACGGAAGTCAATGGAGGGAAATCAAGCTGGGGTGAGAGTGGTGGTGGTGACATGGAGCTGGAGAATAAGTGCACTTGAAAATGAATTAAGGTTATGATCTTTTAAAAATAAATAAAAAATATATTAAAAAAAAAACTTATAAAAGTGTACAGTGCAAAATGTAAACCATAATGTAAAAAAGAAAGTGAATTAAGAGAAAACTAGAATGGACAAATTGTAGGTGTTAAAAAAATGTGAATATTTTGTTTAAAATCACTTTGCTATAGTCGAATGTAGTATATATAAATAAATAAAATCATATCCCCAAAGACCTTTTATTAAGTGACTTTAAGTGTGTTGTAATATTTATCAAGATGATAAAAAGCAAAATAATTCAAGAAGACAAGAGTATCTTTTAATTATAAGAGGCCTTTGATTTCTTTCTTTAATTGGTCAGGCTGAGGTGACAGATTTTAAAACAATAATTATTTAACAAGCCATACAGTGTTTCACTAGACAGAATTTGTGTCAGATAAATGTCTGCTCTTCAAATGCAGGGAAATATTTCATGTTACCAGTGATCCAGGTGAAAACTTGCCCCCAAGTCCTAAACAGAAGGTAATACTAGTACCTTCAGATCAGTTGCCAGTGTCTCTGTTTGTGTTTCAAGGCTTTGTGCCCTTGGGCTGAATAATTAATTTAAGCCTCCCTCCCTTCCTCCCTTCCTCCCTTCCTCCCTTCCCTCCTTCCTTCCTCCCTCCCTTCCTCCCTCCGTCCTTTCTTTCTCTTTCTTTCTCTTTCTTTCTTTTCTTTCTTTCTTCTCTCTCTCTCTTTCCCTCCCTCCCTCCTCCCTTCCTTCTTTCTTTCTCTCTTTCTCTTTCTTTCTTTCTCTCCCTTTGTCTCTTTCTTATCAAACTAAATCTACAGTATAACCAGGCAACTGGACATTAGTAATAATTATTATATATTGTTAGATGATGAACATACATTTGGAAGGCTCATAAAATACAAAATTTTTGTTGAACAGCACACTTCCTGCACATTCAACCCCCTGCAATCCAGCTTCCACCCCCATCATTCCTGAAATGGCTCCCACTCAGGTCAACAATAATCTTTAAGCCCCCAATTTAAAGAATATTTCAGTCCTCATTTAACTTTACTTCTCAGCAGATTTCACAACAGCTCATCATTCTAGCTTCAAAACAATCTTTTCCCTTGTCTTCTGGGACAAAACTATGTTAATGGATTTTCTTCTCCTCTCCTCTTTTCAGACTCCTTTGACTGGCTCATTTTACTCCACCCAATCTTCTGTTTCTAGACTCCTTTCTTTTCTCAATCTATCCTCTCTCCCATTGCTGCAATTACCATATAAAATATGATAATGACCCTCATATTCATATTTGCAGCTTTTGTTGAATCTCTTCTGAATATCAAACCTGTATCTTGGCCTATGTGATATCTTCATGTGGAGGTCTACAAGCACCTCAAATAAAACCTGCCCCAAACCTAACTTACCCTGCAGCTTCCTTCATCTCCCCCATCACAGTAAGTGGCCCCACTGTTCCCAAACTTTTGACACCCTCTTACCCTTTGTCCCCCTTTCCGTGACTCAGCCAGGTCATTTCTTTGAATGGATCATGCTCTCTCCTCATTTAACACCTTTTTGTATACCTGTGAGTGCTTCCCCTCTCTCATGACACTTAAATTATTTCTACTCATCCAGCAGATTTAATCTCTACTGTCATGGTCTCAAGAAAGCCTCCATGTTGCTTATAATGTAGTATGCTCCCATAGATCCCTGCCTTTTTCCTTTGTAAAACTTACCAGGTTTGCAACTTGATTCATGGAATTATCTGCTCACTATATGTCTTCCTTCTGAGATTCTGAGCTTTATGAGGATGGAGACATTTTCCATTCTGCTGATCATTCTATACCTAGTGCTACATACAGTGCCTGGCACATAGTTGATGCTCAATATTTACTTGAATTAATGGAGAGTTTATTTTCTATTTTGATTTCTGTCTTAGTTTGCCAAAGAGCTGCCAATGCAAAGTATCAGAAATGTGTTGGGTTTTATAAAGTGGACTTATTTGGGATAAAAGCTATGGTTCCAAGGCTGTGAGATGTCCAAAGTAAGGCACGATCTAAGATGCCTTCTCACCAAAGTCAGCTACTGTTGATCCTGGCGTGTTGCCATGTGGTGAATCAAGATGGCGGGCGATCTCTGCTGAGGTCTCTACCTTCCCCTCTAGAATCTACCACCTCCCAGAGCTCAGTTGTGGGCAACCAGGCATAGGAATTGTCTATTTCCAGGCTCCTCTCTCAGTCTCTTGGGGCTACTCTGTCTTTCTGCAGCTACAGGCAAGCCTGGAGTCTTCCCTCTTACATGGCCAGGTCAAATGGTATCTTCCTTTTCCTCTCTGTGTCTCTGTTTATATCAAACTCAGCAAGAGTGTGTAGACTCAACCTGAGTCACACCACACTGATGTCGTCCAGTCAAAAGGGTCTCACACCCACAGGAAGGGATTAGTTCGAAAATGTAATCCCTCTCTTTTTGGAAGTCATGAAAGAATTTCAAATTGTCACAGTTTTTGACTCAAGCAAAAGAAGAAGAGTTAATTTTTAGTATGCTACAAGTCTTTATATACAGACATATTTTTAAAGATGGGCTTGTTAAGGAGTGCACTAAAATAACTTTACCCCATGAAGCAAGAAGACATTACATCTAGATAGCATCCAGCCTAGAATTTCCTCTGAGTTATAAGTGCTTTCTCCTGGAGTCCTTAGGGGCCCACCTGTTGGTTTAACTATTATTGTTTCCTTTGCCATGGTCCACAAGACCAATGCATGTTGGAGAAGTGTAGTAATTGTGGGATGGGTGATGAGAAGCTTGGGCAAAGTAAGCTGTATTCGGTTCTAAGCTCCACTGCCACAGAAAGATAATGGCACCCGTGTAGAACCTTCAGCATAGGATTCAAAAAGGAATGCTTGTGTGTGTGGCCAGTGGGAAGTTGCGTTGTCGCCACTAGGGAAAAAGATAAGGTGGCTATTTAAAAAGCGCTTTACAATACTTCCTTCATCCAACCTGCAATGAAACATATAGAGTGTATAGCCCCCAGTTTGTGATCACATCCCTAGAAAAGTCAAACACTAAGAATTAGAATCTGCAGGTGTTTCCTTTCAGGTTTTTGCCTCCAGGAAGAAACTAAAAGTAAAGTTATGGTTATTTCACTGGCACTGGAATAACACACATGTGTTTTTAGATTGCTGCATTTAGTTAGACATATATAGGATGAAGGTAGGGGCAAAAATATCATAGAAGAGGACTATCCTTTCTGCATTTCCTGCTTATTTTAATAAACTATCTCCAGTGAGGAGTTAACATTCTGAATTCTAATTCTTGTAGCAGAAGTTCAGTGAAGACTTCCACAAGAGAAAATGGACTCCAGCATCTCAAATAGCTTTGGCATAACTGACCTTGTATTTTGTCTGTTTTCTTTTTCAAGTTAAAGGATCTGTTTTCGTTGTTTATTTTGTTTTAGTCATGCCATGAGGAAATAAGGTATATAAGTTAATTATTTTAATCCCAATAAAATGCTAACAAACTGTAGCTACATGATACCTGCTCCCAACTGGTCAATGTACTTAAACAATATGTAAGCTAGATTTTTTTTGGTGATTCATAAACAAAAGATCTAAATTGTTCCACATGCAAATATATTCTAAGAGCATGCTATCCTGGAGAAAATCTGAAATTGAATGAGATACAAAATCTCATTCTATTTTATCCCAGAAGGCCTGTCTACCTTACTCTAATTTCAAAAGATTTGAAACAGTTATTGAAACCCACAAGAAACTATGATAAGTTATTATGGCATTACCCATTTTTATCCCTCAGGGACAATTTTCTTCATGACCCTCAGATTTGGTGTATTTGTCCCTTAAATGCTGGTATTTGTGGGATTCTACCACAGGATTATTTTCTCTTCTCCCTCTGCTCTGTCTCTGCGATTTCATTCACAGAATTGTTATGAACGTCACAATTTAAGTGGGACATCTCAAGTTAAATGTATCATGGGTCCCTAGAAATCAGTGTGTCCAAAACTAAAATCATCACTTTCTCTCTCAAACCTTTCCTCTGCTTTTATTATCTCCGATCATGGCACCAACTTTCTCCCACTTATTAAAGTCAGAAGCCTGGGAGAGAGCCTGGACTCTCTTTTCCTCTCACAACCTGAATTCTGTCTCTCTCTTTTCATCCTCACAGACAACTCAATGCCCCCCCAGGCTTCATCTCTCCCCTGACTTGCTGCAATAGCAGGTCTCCTCCCTCCATATCCCTTTCTCACAGCCCTGGAATGATCTTTCTGACCCTCTTGTTTGAAAGCCTGCAACATCTTTCCACGACTCTTGAGATACTGTCCAGAGTGGCTGACAAGCCTGAACATGTCCTAGCTGTGCTTGAGCCAAACAGAACCCTCTTAGTTACTCACATGTGCCTTGTGCTCTCTGGATCCAGATTAGATTCGAGGTTGTTCCTGGGAAGCCTTTGTAACCCTAAACCCTGACAACCCTCAGGGCATTTATCCTGCTGCTATAATTGTCTGCCCCTGCCCCACTGGCCCTCTGGAGGGCGAGGACCTTGCTCATCTTATTTACAATGTGTCTCTGGTACCTACCACAGTGCCTGGAATAGAGAGGCTCAATAAATATTGGCGGAATGAATTACTGAATCCCATAAATGAGGAAAACCAAGCTTGTAATAATTAAGCCGTTTGGCCAAGCAAAGGAAAGCCAAGATCAGATGTTTCTAGTGGTTTTTTTTTCCTTTCTCGTATCTTTTTTTTTTTTTTTAATTACATTATGTAAAATTAAAGTATAATTGTTAGAAAACATCACTTCTAAATGACAACACAAAATTTAGAGCAAATGATTTAACTCAAGAGGGGCTTAGTTACAAACGGTATCCCTTGTTACGAATTTAAAATTATTTCTTTGTTTTTCACCGCTGCCTTGTTTCCTTTGCCTTCCTCTGGGCTAACACAGCCATTTTTCCACCTTCGAACTTTTCTCCTTCAGCTTGTTCTCAGCTGCTGGTTAGTCCACACGAGTCAAATGCCACATTCTTCTCTTTGCTCACTCAGATGCCTCCTGCACATTTTTAGCTTAACCGACCCATTCGTAAGCTCTGACTCCGCTCTGAACTCTCGCTCACCTTGCCTGCCTCAGAGCTGCCTTTGAAGGGTTATGCGGGTCATGGTTCTGAATCTGCTCCAGCTGTTCCTAATTCCTTCATTCCCAGACACTCCCTGTCTCGGAGCTCAACTTGCTTCTCAAAGGAGAGGCTGTGTTGAGAAGGAGATTCCTGAGCTCCTCTCCGCCCAGGAGTCTTCTCCTCTCCCTCCAGGCTTTGGAAAAATGCTGACCTTGCAGGTGATGCAAATTAGTTATCCTGGCTTGGCTTTCTTTTTTATATTTTTTCCAAAATAATAACTATTCATTTTTATCAGTGAAAACTATGACTATAGAGAATTTTGGAAAAAAAAAAAAAAAAAAAAACTGCCGTAATACATAGTTTCACCAACCAATCACTATTGCCATTAAGCTTTTGATCTATTTCAATTGTCTTTTTATCCTTATAAAAACTTTAATTTTCATGTAATCTCCTATTGTGCATATAATTTTATATCTTTTATTTTCACTTAACCCTATATTATAGTCACTTATGCATAACATTCCATTGAGTGGATAGACCAAAGAATACTTGTTTGTATTCTCCTTGGGTTACACTTTTAGATTGTTTCCATTGTTGCTGTAAAAAAAATATGAGAATAAACCTGATTTAAACATGTAGAAGAAGAAAAAATAACCCTGAGATGAACCTCTCGTGCCCAACACCCTGTCTCTATTTGGAATGCTTTCCTTAAGATGTATTTCCAGAAGCAACTTTGCTAAGTAAAAGAGAATTTACATTTCCGAAGATTCTGCTTTTTTTGTCCAAATTGCTTTTCAAACGTGTACCAACTTAGATTGCAGTTGGCTAAATATGAGTGACCATTTCATCCATTCTTTGCCAGGCCATGGTGTTATAACTTTTGAGTTTTTTTTCCCTTTGTAAATCCATAGATTATAATGAAAACGTTTCTTTGGTTCCTAGAGAAGCTGAACATTTTCCACAAAAGCTAGTTTATCAATTGTATTTCTTTCACAAATTCTTTTTCATGTCCCTTTCATCATTAATGTATTTGGGACTTTGTATTTTACAATCTTTTTAAGAGCACTTTAATAAAGAAGTTAAGTCATATTTGCTGTAAATGTTTCTCCTTTTGTTTGCGTTTTGAAAGTTTCGCCTATAGATTTGTTTTTTTAATATATTATCAAATCCATTTATCCTTTTTTATTTGTAACTTTATTAGGTTTGAATTTAAAAAATATTTCTCACTTCCTGTCTGCCACCCCCACTCAAACATATGGTAAGTAGTCACTTCCATATTATTTTCTAGGATTTTATATTTGAGTACTTTTTACATATAACTGACTAGTATAAGTGGGATATATTCTGGTGTGGGGAGTAAGGTGAGAATTTCTAAGTTTTTTTTTTTTTTTTCTAAATTTTTAACCAAACAGCCCCAAACCCCTTATGGAACAATCTTTTCTTGTCAATTGATTTGTGATTCTTCCTTAACCATACTTTCAATTCTCAAATATACTGGAATTCATTACTGAGCAATCTGTTCTGTTCCATTGATCTGTAACCACTTTTGTGGCAGTTGTCAGGATTTATTGCATTTAAACTTTATAATCTGTTTAAGATTTCAAATAAAGAGTTGGTATTCATTTTAAAAGCTCCCATTTTGATTGGAATTGAATTAAATCTAGGTATTTTGGGGGGTATGGACAAAAGTCACCATATTTTTAAAAATCTGTCTTCTCTTCCTGAGCACAAAAAGCCTATGGGTTATATTTCTATTAACATAAGTCCTGGAGTTTTGCTTTTATTTTATTTTATTTTTTTTGAGTGTGGATATTGTTAGTCTCTTATCCCATTATATATTAAATGGCTATTTCAGTTCTATAAAAAAGACTATAAATTTTAATATAGTATTTTGAATTGGCCCCACTTCACAAAATTAATTTCAAGAGTTTTTTCTTTTGATTCTTTTTCCAGATATAAAATTATATCACCTAAAAGTATTAATAAGTTTGTCTATCACTACCAATACTTTTCCTTTTTTTCTTTTGCATCTAATAATATTTTCCAGAAATTTCATATTTAAAATGTCATAATTTGTTAACAATTTTTGTAAAATAACTGTAAAGTTTCCCTACTAATATTTTGTTGACTATTACTTTGAATTAAATATTGTTTATCATTTGAGAATACCCTTCTATTCTGATTTTTAAAAGGATATTTGAATTAAGGATGGGTTTTGAGTTTATCAGATATTTTAATAAAGCTTTTGGGATGATTTTATAAAAATATCAACCTACTGATATGAAGTAACATATTTATTATTTATCCTGATTTTTAACCACTCTTGATTCCCTAAAAATAAAAATTTCTTGGTCACGATGGATTATACTTTTAATGTTATACTAAATTTTTTTTTGAGAATTTTCACATTTTGAGATTTAGCCAGGGAAACAGAAAAGGAAACAGAAATGTTTGGGAACCAAAAATCAAGAAAAGCAGAAATCTTTAAGGGGTAGACCCTCATACCACCCCTCACTATGGAAGTTTCCTGTTTGACACAGGGTATCAAGGAGGGGCCTTGAAGACATGGATTAGTACAGGAAGAAGTCAATCTTAGCATTGTCATTTATATACATTAATGAAATCCTGATGAGGACCTGCTTTTTGTTCATTTGTTTTCTTTTGAAACCCAACCCTATTGTATTTGTATTTAAAATTTGTACACATTTGTATAATAATCTGTACCTTGTGGTATTTGGTACTATTAGAGGAAAACTTTGGATTCAGACCTCCTTGCAGTTTTTATATCATTTTATTTTGTTTTTTAAATAAATTCTAGTGGTTTGATCCAAATCCCATTACAATTGTATAAAGAAATAAAATTTTGTACTTATATTATTAATAAGAACAATTGGTTTATAGTTTTATTTAGTGTTCATTTTGGTTAGATTTAATTTCAGAAAAATATTTGCTTTGAAAAATTAATTGGGAAGCATTGTCTTTTTTGTTCCCAGAAAATACTTATGTAGTGTAGAATTTCTCTCTTCCATGACAGTTTTAAAGAATTTTATCATTAAAATTACCTTGAAAGCAAGCCATTTGTGTTAAAGGTTTCTTTGATGTTGTTTTCAGTTTCTACCTCAGTTATTGGTTCTACACAACTTTATGTTTGTGTGTGAGATTGTATTTTCTTCAAAAATCACAGTTTCATTAAGTTTTAATATTCATTAATATTAAAATATTTATAGAAATGGTTCATATTTTTTCATGTATAAAATATAAAAATCTTTTTAACATATATATTTCTTCATTTTATTTATTTGCTTTATTCTAGTTTCCTCACTAGACTTGCTTGTAGTCTTTCTAATGATTTTTTTAAAACATCTTTTATTTTGTTTACGATTCTACATTTTTTCATATCTAATATGGTCATTTCATTTTACACTCTGTCGTTTATTTCTATCTGCTGTCCTTAGGATTATTAATTCCAACAGCTTGAGTTAAATGCTTATTTCATTTATTTCTTCTTTATCTCTTTTGAGATAAAAGAGTATATTTGAATTTTAATTATTGTCCAAGTGTTCTGCTAAACTATTTTTTCTCTCTTACCTGAACCAATAATCTCTTACTTGAGCTTACTTTTACCTCTTACTTGAACCAAAACAAAAAAATGTTTCCCATAGTTGTGATTAGCATTGTTGTTATGATTGGTTTGAATTTTTATTTATAATATCTACTTTTTCTTGTGCTGTGGTCAGACAATACAATGTGTAAATTTCCCTCCTTTTTGGAGTTATTTTATAGTTGTTCATAAATATAAGATTGATTGCAAATGTTAAAGCAATTCTAAAGAAGATGGTATAATTTTGTTTTCAATGAATAAAATTTGGTTCATATTTGTATTAATCAGCCAAAGGGGTGCTGATGCAAAACACCAGAAATTGGTTGGTTTTTATAAAAGGTATTTATTTGGGGTAGAAGCTTACAGTTACCAGGCCATTAAGTGTAAGTTACTTCCCTCACCAAAGTCTATTGCCACATGTTGGAGCAAGATGGCTGCTGACATCTGCCAGGGTTCAGGCTTCCTGGGTTCCTCTCTTCCCAGGGCTCATCTTGTCCAGGCTCAGCTCCTCTGTTTCCTCCACAAGGCCAGCTGTAGACTATCAGGCGACTGACCCTGTCTCTCTTCCTGGGGCTTGATTCTCTCTGGGCTCAGCTGCTCTGCTCCTCTGTTTGCTTACTTCCTGGACTCCAGCTGAAAACTCAAAACTCCCTTCTCTGTGGTGTGGTCCTCCTGACATGGCCCAATCAAAGCTTTACTCATTTAATCAAGTAAAAGTCAAACCTCTGAACCCAATATACTCTAATACGCCCAGAGGTAAAAACCAGTTTAAAACATAATCCAATAATTCTTTTTGGAATTCATCAATATTATCAAACTGCTACAATATTTATGTTAACTAATCTTAATCCATTCCTGTGGGAGTGAACCCATTGTAAATAGGACCTTTTGAATATGTTATTTTTCGTTAAAGTGTGGTCTCCAACTGAATGAAGATGGACCCTAATCCTATTACTAGCTTTATTGTCATAAAGCCACATGGAGGAGCAGAAGTTGGAAGTAAAGGGAACCTGAGGAGAAAGAGAGGACATGGCTATACGCATTGACATGTGACAGAAAAGCCAAGGACCTGGGGATCACCGACAGTCAGCCCTAGGATGCCACAGTCTTTGGGGAGAAAGCATCAGTTTTGGACTTCTCCTAGCCTCAAATCCACGAGCCAATAAATTCCTACTGTTCAAGCCAAACCATTGCATGGTATTTGATTTAGCAGCTGGGAAACTAAGGTAATCTTCATCAAGTCATTTATCATAAGATTTAGTTAAACTCCACAATGTTTTGTAAATTTCTCATTGCCTTTCAAACTCTTTTGAACTGTTACTTGGTGCTTGAAATTTTTCTATTGTTATAATTTTCTTGCACAGTTTATCAATATAAAATAGCCTTCATTATCCCATTTAATGTTTCCCCCTATAAATTCTACCTTGCCTAATATTTCTATAGCCACCCTTAATTTTTTATATATATTTTATATATCTTCTCATATGTTTGCTAATCCTTTAATTTTTCACCTTTCTCTTTTATATTTCCTTGATCTTTCATTTACTTCATGTCTTTTAATATGCAGAGTCTGTTGTGTTGACTTTTATCTTCAGTAATTTGCAAAGCAGGTAGCATTTATTTTAAACTATTTTAGCTTAATCGTGATTCTTAAAACTATGATAACTGAATTGTGGAAATAGAAAAAAGCTTTAAAATTTGTGACATATTCAATTCCATGATCATTTACAAATAAGATAAAAACTGCCTGCAGAACTGGTTTCAGTGCTCAGGTCAGCAAATTTCCTGCCCCCAATTCACTGTTCTCAAATTCCAAAGCTCCACGCCCTTCTGAAGTTATTTCTATCTCTCTGGCTGTTCCATCACAGATTCCTTTGGCAGCTCATTCTCTACAGAATCTCGAAGTGGTGAGGTTCCCAAGTGCCATGTCCTGAGTTCTTCTCTTTTCTTTCTCTGCAGGAAGTAATTGATGAACTGAGACCTGAAGGGTAAGCAAGAGTCCATTTCATGAAGGGTGAGGCCATGATTTCATTCAGTCCTATGGCACCCATATGTAATCATTTCCAAATTATCTCAAGAAGTCCTAGAGGATTTCTTCACACTTCATTTTCCCTTGGTCTACAAATGCTATTTACCAGAAAACCCTACTGATTCTTCTGCCATCATATATCAGAGCCAAGAGTCCACCTCGACTGCATCCACCCTGATCCACTTCATCTCCTTGCTTGCCTGAACTACTACAATGGCCTCCTCACAGGAGTATCTGTTTTCACTCTTGCTCCCTTTAAGCCATCTTCCACCAACACAGTGCTCTTTCCAAATCAGAAATCAAAGTGTGTTAGTTCCTTGGACTTGCAATTTTTAAGTGGTTTCACATTACACTCAATAAAATCCAAATATCTTAACATGGACCAAAAACCTTTCATGGTCCAGTCTATGCCTACTTCAACTAACTTATCTTGTACCATATTCCATTTTGCCTACACTGGCCTTCTTTCGGTTTCTTTAGTGCTCTAATGTCTTCCACAGTCTTCTTACACACTGTGCCCTCTGCCTGGAATGCTATTCCTACATACTTCATGGTGCTCTTTCTTCCCCTTTAGTTCTCAGCTCACCTGTCACTTCCTTAGAGAGCCCTTTCTTGACCAGGTAATATAAAGAGTATGGCTCCCACTCCCACCTTTATTCTCTCTCATAGCAACAACCTGAAAATACGTATTTATTCATGTACTTGTTTAATAGTAGGCAGCCCCTGAGATGGTCCCTAATGATTCTGCCTCTTGGTGTCATGACCTGGGTAAAATCCCCACTCTGTGAGTATGGGCTGTTCTCCTGACTTGCTTCTAATGAATAAAATATGGCAACAATTTTGGGATTGCGCTTCTGGTATTCCGTTACAGGAAGACTGTGACTTTTGTCTTGCTCTCTGGCTAGCTCACAACTGCCACATTGTGAGCTTCCCTGTGTAGAGGCCTGTGTGGCCAGAGGCTGAGAGAGGCTGCAGCCACCAGCCAGTGAGGAGCTGAGGTCCTCAGTCTAACAGTTCACGAGGAAGAAAGTGAATCCTGCCAGCAGCCACTGGAGTGACCCTGGAGATTTGTGCACTGAAGGAAGAAAAATGTAGGCCTTTCAAATTAAAGCATCATTAGGGCGTGCTGCATTTTGTTTGCTTGTTACAATTTAAGGGGAAATGGGTCAATTCAAGAAATCAGTCTTCTTTGGTGGTATGTTGACGCTAAGCACTCTAGAGAACACAAAGAAGAACATAAATAATTTCTTGTATTGCATTTGCAGTTTCCTGGGCACTTTAATATTTATTATTTCATTTTGATCTTTTAACCACCTTGTGAGGTAGAATTGACAGGTATCATTATCATCCTTTTTGGTGATACAAGGAGGAAAAAAGACCAGAGATGATGGTAGTTGACTTGTCCAAGGTCAAATAGCTAGTGAGCAGTGGGGCTTCATTTCCAGTTGAGTGTTCATCCCACTAATTCGTGGTGTTTGTCTCTTGCCCTCAAGAGGCTTAAGATCCAATCATGATGATAAGAATGCTTGCCAAATTTATGCCACAAGGCAGAGTGTCTTAAGTGAATTAATAATTCCAAAAAGGGTTTCTATATGGACCCTGACACTGAAAAAAGAAAGGTTAATTCCAGCTGGGAAAAAATGGAGATACTTAAAGTGGACCTTAAAAATGGCCTAAATTGCAAAGATTTGTCATTTAAGACAGTGGCGATTGTGTGAAATAAAACCATGGGTTTGTGAAGATTGGGGACTGCATGATGGAGGACCTTGCTAAAATGTTCCAGCTAGATTTGTGAAAGGATGGGGAGCCATCGAGTATTTTTGAGATAGCCTTGTACTCTTGCAATGAGATGCAATCTGTCTGAGTTCAAATCCCAGTTGCACCACTTACAAATTGTGTGCTCTTGGACTTTACTCGAATCTTAGTTTCCTCTACAGCAAAATGAGTGGAATAGTAATAACTATTTCAAGGGATGTTGTGAGGATTTAAATGAGTAAAGTGAACATGCCTGGGACATAGCACCTAAAAACGTGACCAGAGGTGCACGTTAGGAGGGCTAATATGGTGTGAACTGTCAACAGTGAGGCGAGATTAGAGTAAAAAGTCAAATTGGAGTTCATAGAGCAAGGTTGTAGCCTCCAGCAAGGCTTCACATGAGATGCAGAGAGGGCCTGACTTGGGGTACCAGTGGTGGGAATATCAGGTGTCAAATATTTTAAAAGCCTTTTACAGATGAGAAATAAAATGCAAAATGTGTGTTTCCTAATTGTTCAGAAATTAAAGTCTCCCTCTTTACTGGCTAACTTTTAAAAGTTTGATGGCCAAATTTGTAATGGTTTGTTCCAGTACGAAAATCCTATAAATATACCAGATAATTCTAGCCTCTGCACCTGTTCAAACAGTAAGCAAAGATAAAAACAAACTAGCGGAAAGACCAACCCCTTCCTTTCCTTAATGAGGCTCCATTGATTTTTGCAAACAAATGAAAGACAATAAATTGCCCCAAATGCCCTTTGGAAAGCCAGGCTAGAAGACCGTCCTGGGGCTCCCAGCCAATTCAAGGTGCTAAGGCCTTACAGCTGGACCATAAAATCCTTTTGCAGGACTGAGGCTATTCCCTACGCCCCTTTGTTCCCAGTAGCACTTTGAGAGTTTGGGAGTATATCCTGTTGGCCCTAAGACTAACATCTGATTTTCTTTTCACCCACAGGTCAGTGACCAAAACCTCTAAAAAGTCACAAAGAAGCTCAAGAGCAGCCAGAGGCTCCCTTGGAAGCATTTGCTTTCTGGCCCAAGAACTCAGTATAGACCCAAGGTTTTAAGTGAGATCCGGGGCTGTAGGAACTCTTAGCAACTTGTCCTTACACCCAGAGCAGAGGTGACTTCCTTGCAGGGACTTCTGTTTCGTATGTTCAACTCTATGCAGTGAGGTCTAGACTGGCATTGTCCAATGTAGAGTCACAGGCCACATGTGGCTAGAATTCACATGTGCTGTAAGTATATAAAATACACTGGTTTGCAAAGACAGTATGAACAAAAAGAATGTAAACTATTGCATTACTATTTTTTTTACATTGATTATATTTTGAAATGATAGTATTTTGGATATATTGCTTTAAAATATCATTATTAAATTTAATTTCACTGGTTTCTTATTACTTTAAAAAGTGGCCACTAAACAATATAAAATTGCTTTTGTGGTGCTCATTATACTTTTGGAAGTGCTGCTCTAGAAGAAGGATGCCCAGCTTCTCCTGATAAATCCAAAGTATTTGTTGATTCATGATAATTTTGTTGAACACCCTCTTGTTGGACATATAATGTCGCTGTTCATAGGAATTGATTGTATCAGCTCTATTTACTTTGTCCCTAAATTTACATTTGTCCTGTCAATCTGATGTTAGTGACCCCAGTAAAAGCTGAAGGGCACAATTTCAGTAAGAGATGAACAAATAAAGGCAGATTAGAAAATAAGAAAGAAGGAAAAATGACTATGTTGGGAAATTTCCACTTAAATCAACTCTGCACAGTGTAAGTTATACCATTTTTACAGAGGAAGAAACAGAAGTTCAGAGAGGTTTAGTAACTTTCCCAAAATAATTAAGTTCATACCTGTCAGAATTAGGATTCCACTCAAATCTAACAAACTCCAAAGTACATACTCTTTCTCTACGTCACTATGCCTCTCTGCTGCTGGCAACTTTTGAGAAAATTAGACTGTAACAATAGATTTTAGAGAGAAATCTTTTATTACTTACAAATGTCCTTATTTAAGGTTTATGCCTGTGCTTATTTAATCAAATTAGTTAGTATTGATTAAAATATGTAAACAAACTTTTTCATGAGAGCTTTTATTCATGAGAGATCAGTAAGTATCCATGAGCCTTCTTCTATCACTTCCAGTTGTAAAGCCTTAAGTAGATTCTTATGCATCACCCCCACCCTGCAATAGAACCGGGATAAATGATTTCACCTTGTTCTGCTACACATGTATATTATATTACTCGACATTTGGAGCCACTTTTCCTCTCTGTAAATGAAATATGTTATGAAAAATCTAGAAATTATAAGGACTTTATGGGCCAGCCAGTTTATCTTTCTCTGGACACAGGACTGTTCTTCGGGAATCACAGACAAGTTTCATAAAGTTTCCCTTTAATAATCCATTCCAGTCTCTTAGATCTTTTTACTCAGGAAGTTTATTCCTCTGCTAGCCTGAATTTTTCTCAGTAATTACTCTGGAAGAGATTGAGAAAGATATTGGAATATTACTCTCACTCCATAACTTTCTCTTCTGTAGTCTAAGTAATCCTATGACCTTCTTTTCTTCATTTTCACTATTGTCCTCTGAAACCCATTTACGTGAATTTCCACTAGCGCTTTGAAAAATCTCAACTGCTTCTTCTTTATTATGTGGGTATTCCAAGCATAATAATGCTACCATTATTATAGAAGCATTTCCTCTAAAGTCGGTATTTGTTTTCTTGCTTAGGCTAGACTCTAGAGCAGGGGTTCTTAACAAAGGGTCCATGAGCTTGAATTGAAATTCAAAAAAAATGTTATTCTTGTGGGGATGAGTTGGTGTGGGTGTGACATATTTATTAAATAATACACAGTATGGTGTGGACTTAGTAAGGGGTCCGTGGAACAAAAAAGGTTAAGAACCCCTGCCCTAGGAGTATGATTTAAGGAATTAGGGGATAATAAGCAATGCTTTGTTGTTTGCTCCTGTTGACTTGGTTAGTTTTCCATTTTAACATTGGAGACTAAAAATAGTAGAAAGGATGCTGGAGCAAGAGGGCCAACAGAAAAGATGTCATTTGTTTGTTAGGAATTGGCCTGGAGTCAGTGCAGTGCACAGGCTGTGGTGGAACAAAGCTGACCGCAATGAAAAGTTGTATTAGTTCTTTTAGGCTGGAAATGCCCCACCCATGCAAACTTAACTCTCATTACAGGACTGAGGGCATGGCCAAGAATGAGTTGATAATGAGGACAGAAGGGAGGTAAAAATGAGATCAAGTCCTCTCACTATTTATCTTAATGATCTACTATCAAACCATTTTTTCCTATCCTGGTAGCTTTTTAGTGTTCCCTTGTCTAGATATTTTTAGTTCACAGAGAGGAGTATTCCCACCAGGGGACACAGCAATGGTTCTACTGGACTGGAGGTTGAGACTTCCACCTGGTTACTTGGGGCTTCTCATACTACTGAAGCCGCATGCCCAAGAAGTGGGTTTATGTTTTGGCTGGTTTGAGCAACCCAGATTATCAAGGGGAAGTAAGATGGTTCTACACAATGGCACCAGGACTGAACATGCTTGGAAATTGCAAGATTCTCTAGTTGTGCCTCTAAGTTCTCCCACGTTCTGTGGTAAAAACAATATAGTCAGAACAGCTCATGGCAAAAAATTCTTCAGGGATAGAGATGTGGGTTACCACATCAGGCAAAGAACCAGGACTAATTGAGGCACTTGATGAGGTTAAAGGGAACATGGAATATTGTGAAAGAAGGATATTATAAATACCAAATTGAGCCACGTGAGTTTTTCACAATCAAGGACTATAGAAGTCATGTGTATTTTTTCCTCTGATATAAATATATTTGTTCATATTAACCAATGTTTTCTTTTCCCCAATGCTTATATCATCTAATAAGAGATGTTAATAATGATTAACCCTGTATCTCAGTATTAAATTATAAGACATCAAAGGGGGAGTGCGAACTATCTAGAAGAGAAATAAAAATCACCCACTGGTGGGTAAAATGACATATGGGACTTTTTGTTTCCTCTTTTGTGGAAGTCAGTATGCATTCGGTTGAAGGATAGTTGTGTTATATTAGATGGAAACATAAAACTGTCGTCTCTATTTGGAAAATAAATATGGGCAAAAGGATGTTTTTGATCCTACTGCCTATCCTTCTAAAGTTGGCAGCTCCATTTCTCAGAATTCATTTTCCTGCATGGCTCTGGCATGGAGTTTGCCAAATGGAAGAAGTACTGGGAGTTTTGGAATTTGCAAGTACAGCAGAAGCCAATATTCTTAGGAGTAAATGGTAGGAGGATGCAGCAGATGGGATGCGGTGGCTCCACAGACCTCTCCACTAGCCCCACATCACACTCACTACTAACATGGCACCTGTGACTGCCAGACACGGAGGCATCACAAATCTTTCCCTGAGCATCTCCTTCACAG
Source organism: Tolypeutes matacus (assembly GCA_026826555.1). Classification (NCBI taxonomy): domain Eukaryota; kingdom Metazoa; phylum Chordata; class Mammalia; order Cingulata; family Chlamyphoridae; genus Tolypeutes; species Tolypeutes matacus. The sequence continues at coordinate 2,528,666 of JAKSZT010054583.1, forward strand.
ACACGACAGTTAGTTGTGGTGCTTCTTGACCTTCTCAGTGTGCTCTGGCTTGCCTACCTCCTCCTGTGCAGAAGGCTGAGATCCCAAGTAATTGCTTCTCTGATAGTTTAGCCTTTCAGGCGTTCGTTGTCCAGCTCTTTTCGCATTCATGAACCTTCGAAATCTTGCATTGTATACACCACTTTATTCTCAGCACAGCTGATGGCTCTGTTTTCCTAACTGAACCCAGGCAAGGCTAGTATTTGATCAAGTATCCAATGACCTACATAAACATTACTTCCTTATTTTGATAACTTCAAATTTAATTGCCATTAATCTTGGGGCTAATATTTTACTGTAATCATTATGCTTTAAAATTATTGATGTCATATTTGTAAATTATTTAAGACATACAATTTTTGGTTGCTAGAAAACTGGCCTAGAAGTTTTTTATAGACTGGTTAATATGAGGTTAATGTTTAACTCCTTTCGACCCTGAATGAGTTATATTTTTCTTGTGTTAAAAATGATAATGGATGCAAATATTCTTGCTGTCCTGATTTTGTGATAATCAGGGTAGGCTAAACATTCGCTATATTAAAAACCATGCATGTGTCCCCAGACCTAGTTTTTCTCCTTAGGTTTGGTTTTTGGAACACTGGTGATAAACTAAGCCTGGTTTATTATATGACAATCATGTATGGGAAAAGACTGTAACTTTGTGTATCTTTAGTTAACCTTAAGAGATACAGCAGGGGGACAGATGTGGCTCAGGTGGTTGGGCATCCGTCTCCCATGTGGTTCGATCCCCGGGACCTCCTGGTAAAAATTAAAAAAAAAAAGAAAAATATAGAAGGCACGTGGGCCACTAGGCTCCATGAGCCGGTGAGCCACCAGGGCCCATGAGCCACGCAGCAAGATGATGACCTAACAGGAGAGTGACACAAGGGCGATCCAAGACGAGACGCACAACCAGGAACTAAGGTGTGCAGGAGGTAGGATGCCTCTCTCCCACATTGGAGAATATGTTAACCAAATAAAAATTTTTTTTAATGAGAAAAAAAAAAAAAAGAAAGAAACAAAACTTCCTTCATCATGAGCAGTGGTTGCATCTTTTTAAGAAATAAAAGTGAGTAGAACTCTTAAAAAAAAAAAAAAATTCCAGTGAAGACAGGAGGAGAAGGATGAGACGAGAGGGCAGGAAACAGACACAGAGTCGCCCAGCAAATGAACACAAAAAAAAGCAAAAATGGGGGGGGGATGGATAAAAGTAAATAAATAAATAAATCCTTAAAAAATATATAGGGGAGGAAGAAACGGACTATAGTTGGTAGTAATACTTTGACAACGCTCTTTCATGATTTGTTAACAAATGTTTCATAACAATGCAGGGTGTTTGTGGGAGGGTGATGTGTGGGAGCCCTGTATGATGTTATGCATGCTTGTTTTGTAAGCTCACGATGTTTGCTGCACACTTATAGTTTATGTATGTTCATATATGAATGATATACTTCAATAAATTGTTTTAAAAAATGATAATGGGATACATTCAATTATTTTGTAGTCATAGAATTTACTTCCAGGTAGTATGATGTTCAGTAGGCAGTAAACCTACTGATGATGACACCGAAACATCTAGATAAATACTGAAGAAATTAACCATCTTCTGAGTGTGTCATCAGTGTTAAATATTTTGATGCTTTCAATATTTTAGAGTTTTCACTTTTGTAGATAAAATGAAAAAAAGTAATTCATTGAGCATTTAACTTTTTATCCAGATATTTGTCATGGTGATCTTAGAGTATAACAGGAAAACCGTAAACTGCCATTGTTTTAATTGCCATGCTAATACAAAAGAAATCTAATTAGTCTAAATGCTGAGCCACTGAAACACTAGTTCTATAATTCAGTCAATTTCATCAAATGCTCTTGCTGTGTTTCTGGACTCACATCAAATCACTTTGTTTTAATGCCAGTTTGGTGGGTTCTCATAGCAAGAAAATGACTAGTTAAAATGTAACTAGGGAAGCTGCTGTAGCTCAGTGGTTGAGTGCCTGCTTCCCATGTACGAGGTCCTGGGTTCAATCTCTGGTACCTCCTAAAAACAAAACAAAACAAAACAAACAAACAAAAAAACCAACTCTCCCTGGAGAGTGGATGTATCTCCGTGGTTGAACACCTGCTTCCCATGCATGAGTTCCTAAGTTCAATCCCAGTAACTCTTTAAAAAAATGTAGCTAAACATGAATTATTCCCCCTTGCAGTTTTGTAAGCTAAAGAATATGTAGGTGTGGGAAGCGGATGTGGCTCAAGTGATTGAGCTCCTGCCTAACACATGGGTGGTCCTGGTTCTGTTCCAGGTGCCTCCCGGAGAAGATAAATAAGACAGTGAACTGGTGTGATGGGCAGGCACAGTGAGCTGATGCAACAAGATAACGCAGCAAGGAGACACAAAGAGGAAACACAATGAGAGACACAGCAAAACAGGGAGTTGAAGTGGCTCAAGTGATTGAGCGCCTTTCTCCCATATGGGAGGTCCCAGGTTTGGCTCCCAGTGCCTCCTAAAGAGAAGATGAGCACACAGCAAATGGACACAGGGAGCAGACAGCGAGCACAAACAACGGGGGGTTGGGGTGGGGCGGGGGGTGTTATTATTTTTTTAAAAGCATATGTAGGTGTGATTTGGTAATAAAACATAAACAAATATATTCTCAGAGACAAGCCTCGCCCAAATCAATCAAGAAAGCACCAGCTTTGCTAATTGTCTCCTTTAGTAGGAAAATTTCAGCTTCAAGTGACTGCATATCTAATATAAACTGGTTTAAACAATGAAGGTAACTTAGTATTTCACAAAACATGGATTCTGAAATGCTCACAAACCAAATTGTGCTAACTCTTTAAACTTGTTTAGAAAATGAGTGGGCAAAACCTCAGTGACAGGCCTTTGTAACTACCTTGAAGGAATAATATGACAATGAATTGATCTGTTTAAGGGATTTTTGAAAAACTTAAAAGCAAATCTTCATTACATTCTGTAAATCACTGTGCTTATGTATATATGTGCTCAATAAAATGCAATTTTTATAGAAAAATCCCTTTTGCAATTAGTTGAATATTTTGGTTACAAGAGTTTTATCATATGTCAAAGTTAGAATTAATAGAATCTAAAAATCGGAGTGGATCTTAAAGTTCATCTATTATATGGATTATATACATAATCTGGGAATCAAAATATAATAGACTTTAGCATAAATTATAGCAGGTATTATTTAATTTTTTGTTTTGGAAATGAAGTCTGTATGAATCTTGCTGCAAGTTTCTGTTCTGATGCCCAATTTTTATTATACTTTAAAAATGCAAGTGTCAGTTAATATAGTGTATAGGTTGCTATATCAACAAACTCCATTCATACATCTAAGATATAATTATTTCTGAAGTGTTCCAGGGAAATCCTATATAACCTAGACCTTTGTTGACAATAGTGATCTGATAAATGCTAAATTGTCAAAGAACTTTGCTGACTTTTTAATCTGGTCTTTAATGCACCTAATATGCATAATGTTAGAAAACCTCATGGAACAGCTAATAAACATCACGAGTTGCTAAATGAGGGTATTATTAAACCAGGCCTGATTTCTTACATCAAGAAAATCAGCCTTCTCAGTTGTAAGACAGAATTCTTAGCTATTTCAATGTCTATTAAACTTTGGGAAAATATTTTGAAAAAGGTAAGTTATTTGACCTTAATAATAATAACCATACTATATTTCTTATTATAAAAGCAATTCATGCTCATTATTATGTCTAATTTGGAAAAGGTGAAAAGCATAAGTATGGAAAAAATAAATGTCTCATAATTTCACAATCCATTGGGAATTACAGTTTTAACTTCAAAAATCTTATTTGTGCTTATAAATTTATTTATGTATGCAAATGTAGTCTAAATAATACATACAGATTTGTGTCCTATGTTTTCATTCTAGCATTTTCTCCATCTCTAAATATAGTTTAAGAATGTGATCTAGGTGGAGCTGCAACTCCTACCCTACAGCTCAATGGACTCATCCAAGTCACCTGGTGAGGAGACAACGATGGGCAATGGCCATCCCAGGGAATGGAGAGGGCCTGCATCGGCAGGCAGGATCATCCCACCCACCATATCCATGGGATATAAGCCCTCTCTCACTTGGAGTTGGAGTGGACATCACCATCCCAGTCCCCTCAGGATTGGGGGAAGAACTATGGACTAGAGTGGACTTGATGGTATTCTCTTGTTCACATATGGTGATTCTAGCAATGCAAGAAATTATAACAATGAGGTGGAGCCAGTGGCCACTTGACACTTTTGGGGTAGGGAGGGGATGAGCAGTTGAAATACAGGGGCTTCTTTGGGAGTTAGAGGTTGTCCTGAGTACTGTTGTGGCAACAGATGTAGGCCATTTTAAATCAGCACACACCACTCAGAACTGAGTGGGAGAGAGTGTGGTCTACAGTGTGAACTGTGGTCTATGGTTGGTGGCAAGGTTCCGGGATGTGTAAGTTCATTGAGGGTGGTGGGCCACACTGTGGGAGAT